>PVJO010000432.1:0-243310 GCA_004026905.1 Hystrix cristata
AGCAGCTCAGTGCAGTCAACCTAACCTTGAGCCCCAAGAGATTCATACAAAAGCACACCTGTTTAGTCAGTCCCCAGGACCCAGCAACTTGGAAAGCTGGCTAAGTCATGAGCATTGGCCATAGATGGGGGAGAGAGGATATCTGCCCTCCTGCCCTTGCTCCAGGAGGCTCCATGTAACTCAGGAGATCAGAACCCAAAAGGGGCTCCTGGGTGTCTCCCCGAGTGTGGGCTCATGGAGCCCAGGAAAACAAGCCTTGGCATCTTTCCAGACCAGGCCTCCGAACTCTGGCTCCACCCTTACTACCTGTATCAGAGGAGACAAGACTGTGCCATGGTAACATGCAACCCCAAAGTCCAGGGATCCACACTACGAGCGGCATACATGTGACGGTACCAGTGGCTCTTAAAGCTTCACCTAGAGTTGACGACTGTCACTTTTGCCACATTTCATGGATTAAAGTAAGTCACCTGGTCATGGCTGACACAGTCCCACCCACATTTCATTGGTTAATGTCCCCTGGCCAGTCACCATCACAGAAGAGTAAGGCATGCAACCCTAACCCATGCATCAGAAGGCAGAAAACCGGAAATACGCTACCGACTGCTACCCCAGCCAATTGACCTTTGAGCCCATTTCCTCGTCTGCAAAATGGAGACAATAACAGTGTTTACATCACAGAGTCTTCCCTGGGTTAGATGAAAAAACTTACATAACGCTGTGGCCACAGGATGAGAACAAGCACAAGACCCCTCCCAGGTAGCCTCTGGGAGGCTGAGCCTGGGGTGTGTGGAGACAATGGCATCCAGCACGCCAAGGTTCCTCCTCCTGACTCTGTAGATGGTTACTCCAGGCCTGCCCCAGAGTGGTCAAGTGGCCTGGCAGATAACTTCCTGCACAGCTGCCTCTCCCACTCTCTGGACCTTGTGCTGACGACTGGGGCCAGGCAACCTCATAGCCATAACCTTGCCCCTCTCCTACCCTCATCCACACTTCCTGCCCCTCACAGGACTTCCTTATGACAAAACCACTTTTCTGTCCAGTTAGAGGAGAGGAGCCCACCATAGAAGGGACAGAGAATCCAAGGGAAATGTGAAGGAAGTTAGCATCTACACTATGCTGAACACTGGAGGCTTGAGCTGAACACTGGAGGCTATTTCATTACAACCTCGAAACAGTCCCAAGAGGAGGCTCCTGTGATTATCCTCACTTTGAGATGCGGGAGCTGACGTCTGGCATGGTTTCCTCACTGGTCCAGGGTTACATAGCTGGTAAGTGGCAGAGCTGGGATTTGGGCCCGGATCCCTGTGACTCAGAAGACCACAATTTAGCGTCTGGTCTGTCTTTCGTTATTTCATTCAGACCGAATTTTTGTCAGGACTATAAACTCACTGTCAGACCAATCTAAGATGTTTAGCCTTTGGGTCCCATCATGCTGTCACAGAAACTGCCCTGAGCTGAGAGAACAGAGACTGAGCTTTCAGTCTTATGGCTCAGCCCCGACCATGCTGTACCGTGCAACTTTGGGCAAGTCCCTTTACCTCTCTGGGCCTCAGTTTCTTCACCTGAAAATGAAGAGGCTAGATTATGTGATTTGGCAGTTCTTTCAAAGTCTGGGATTTGGTCTGAGAATTGCTCATACCTGCTCCTGCCTTTGACCCTCATGCTGTGGCAGAAAGCACTGTAAAGTAGAAGTGTGGGTAAAGATGCCATGTTTGAGGTTATCCAGAGCATTAATTAAACCAGAATTATCACTTAAAACCAAAAGTGGGTTTGTTGATGTTTTTAGATTTGATGGCGTGTTGGTAATCCATAGCAGTTTTCTCCCTTCCTTGCTATTTAAAACAAACTGGTTTCCTCTGTAGCTAAGTCTGTCTCCTCCTGTAATAGAGGAAGTGAGGCTTAGCCTGCGCCCAGGCTCAGATCTGAGTCTGCGATCCAGTGGTCCCTCTTCAGGGTTCTGAGCTACTGGCAGTGGGCAGAACTCGGTAGGCATCGGAGGCTGTGGCTAGACATCTGCCAGAGAATGGGCTCAGGCCACTTCTCCCATGGACCCAAGCATCACTGTTGGGGAGGGCTGCAGTCTAGGACTAGAGGTCCAGAATTCTGTATGTTCCAATGTCAGAACTTTAGGTCAATGCTCAGAGAGCTTTTGCAAACACCAGTGCCCTGTGCTAACCCTAAGGAAGAAAAAAGAGAAGTGGGTTCAAGTTCAGGCTATCTTTGGAGACATTCCTAGAGCCGACAAGTTATCTTAGGTGTTTTGATTTGTTCTTACAGGGCTGCTATTGAGAGCTGGGATGTAGCTGAGAGAGATCTGGGCCAGATGGCTGCCCCAAGTTACTGCTGGAGTATTTTAACTACAGTAGCGTGGGAGCTTCCAGACTCGGAGAGGGCCCTCCACACCTCCCCCAGGTTCCCGTCTGTCCAGACGCCCACAGCTCCTGTCAGGAGAGATGATGGAGGCCCCAAGATGCCTGGGGGAAGGGCCTCAGCTCAGAACAAGAACTGGGGATCAAACTGGGGATCAAACTGGGGGTCAAACTCCAGTCCAAGTAGGTGCTTGGGGCCAGTGTGTGTGTGTGTGTGTGTGTGTGTGTGTGTGTGTGTGTGTGCCTGTTTGTATCAGAGAGACAGGAAATCACTGGGGTGACATAAGCATTATGTAGCTGATCCCAAGAAACTTCAGGGTTTAGGAAGGAGGGAAGGAGAGAAGAGCAGCTGGGAAGAGGCAGAGGGGCAGGGAACAACTGCAGAGAGGAAGCAGTGGCTGGGCTGATGATGGACAGAGCCTGAAAAGGGCAGGGATTGTCCTAGACTTCCTCTGACCTGTCTAATCTAAATCTCCTAAACTGAGGTTTAAGCCTCTTTCCCACCTTGTGTCCACACATGGCCCATGCCCAGTTAGCTCCTACCCTCTGGGCTGCAGATCCCAGGAGTCGGGGCTGCCCTGATGATACTCCCTGGTGGCCCAGAGGATGCTGCTGGGGTTGCCAAAGTTCTGAGGTTGTGATTTCTATGAGGCCCAAATCTCCAGCCCGTGGGCCTCCTTTCTTGTCCTGGGTGGACATCCTGTAGCCCAGAGGGATGCAGAAGGGGTGGGAAGCAGCTCTGGCAGCATTTCCCAGCAGTGGAACCGTGAGTCAGAGGGTCACCCAATGTTGCAAGTCAGTGTGGACCTCCTGCAGACAGGAAACCAGAGTTGGGCCCCTCAAAAAGGTCAGAGATGAGTGGAAGGGACAGGAGGTTCACAAAACACAGCACAATCATCCAAGAGGGCTCAGTCTGGAGCCGCCATGCCTACAGGTTTTAAAAGCCTGAGCACAGGCTTAGGGTGATCTGGGGAGTCTGGAATCACAAGCACAAACTCAAATCCTGAGTCTCTTGCTTATATGCTATGTGAGACTCAGTTTCCCACTTACAAAATTGGAAAATAATAAAGCTGACTTCGTAAGATTGTGAGAAAGAAATGAGAACATGCGCATCAAGTGCCTTGTTTGTATAGGTGGTCCATAAATGTTACTTTGCTCCCCACCTCTTATTTTGATTGAACAATGGGAAGACAATGTCCAAGACCTGCCTGCACACTGATGCAGAGCTTTCTGCTCTGGGAGAGGTGATTCACTGGCTCCAGGGAGAGGTTCATCAAGGTTCAAATACTATTAGTACAAGGTCCAGGATTCCATCAGGACCCCACCACCCTGGGAGTATTGCTGGTGGCGCTCTTCTTGTTGGCTTTGAGGATGGGGAGGGTGTGTTGATCTGATGGTGATTTTTGCCCTTGAATGATCCCAAATGGGGATGTGGGTTCCTAGATGAAGCAGTAATCCATGGGGATGGGTCAGAAGGGAAGGGGAGGGGAGGAAGATGGCACCAACAGATGTATCCTCAGACCCTAACCCACACCCTTGCCAAAATTCCTGACATGGTTTCATCATCTGAGGATGATGCAAGAGGCTTGGAGTCAGACTCCCCTCCTCCCCTCCCCCAGAGATCTCCATCCACATCTGGAGCTGCAGCTGGGTCCTCCTCTTGGGCCCTTTCCAGAGAGAGCTGGGTGAAGTGAGAGAAGGCAGGGCAGCTGGTGAGGGGCCCTGTGAATAGCCTCAATGTTGGGAGTTGGGGGGGCAGGGAGGAGGAGTTCAAGCTCAGAGGGAGGGGAGAAACACAGGAAGGGGAATTGTGACTTCATGGCATTGGTTTCCTCCTCCATCACTGCCCTGTGTCAAAGTTCCTCGGACTCCCCTTGTCCTTTATGTCCATTCCTGCAGGCAGCTGCACTCCTCCTCCTCCTTCCCGTTCCACCCACTTCACCCCCCAGTCTTTCTACCCAGGTGCCCAGCTAGAAAGGGTCCCCTTTGTTTCCTCCTCTTCCTGGGGCAGCTCGGGCTTCCCACACTGACCCTCTCCCCGCCAAGTGCCACAACAAGCGAAGTGTGCGCCAGGCGCAGTGGGGTCATCCGCGGGTCATAAAGGTCAATGGGACCGGGGTCTAGCAGGAGGGAGGGGCAGCCTGGGCTAGGATCCTGGCCAGGAATCTACCAAAAGATGGGCTTAAAGGCTGCAGGGTGGAGGTGGGGGAATTTACTAGCTATTAGCAAGAATCCCCTTCAATAAAGGTTGGCGACTTTACTGGAATGAACGTAGAAGGGAAGCGTTCCTGGCTCTTTCGAACTACAAACCGCTAATCGCTGTGGGCTGCTCTGAAGTGTACAGGCTCTGCCCAGTAGGCCGCGGTTCTTACCCACGCTTAGCCACTAACTCGCTGTGTGACCCTGGGTAGTTCCCCCTCTTTGCATCTGTTTCCTTATTTATTGAAAGAAGGTCTCGTTGAGGCCGAGGGTCTGCGACTCCGAGGGCCAAAGCTCCAAGGTGGTCGGCTTCTCCGCCCTCACCCTCCACCCCTCGCCACCCGCCCGGCCCCCTGCACCCGGTGGACGCAGGCCAAGAGGTCCCTTTAAAGGCACAAATCCCGCCCCCGCTGCCCTCTCGGGCCCTGGATTGGCGGCTCCGCGGCGGGGCTGGGCCCGGGCGGGCTCGGCTGGGCTCGGAGGCGGGGCCCGGACCGGCTTGGCCCCCGCCCCCTTTGTTCGCGCGGCGGCGGTAGGCGGCGGCGGGGCGGGAGGTGTGCGCGCGTGTGCCGCGCCGTGGGGAGCAGCGGGTCGCGCGCCGGCTGTCAGCTCCGCGACACCGCCCGATGGCGCGAGGAGACGCCGGGGTGCAGCCGTGGGGGGCCGGCCGCGGGTGAGCCCCCGTGCCCGTCGCCCGCGAGCATGTCACCTCCAGCCTCCGCTTCAGCCTTCGCCAGTCGTCCCCGCGTCCCCGCCTGCTGCAGCCGCAGTCGCAGCCGCTGGCTCGGGCACTGGCCCCCGGACCCCCGCCCCTGATCCGCGCCCAGACCCTAGCGCCAGGCGACCATGGCTGGCCAGGGGGACTGCTGCGTCAAGGTGGCCGTCAGGTAGGCACCACGGCGGGGAAGGGGCGCGCGCGCCGAGGGGCTCCGGCTTTGTCTCGCGTGGGCTCGGGGCCGGGGTCGCGGGCACTCGGGGAGGAGGGCCGGCGTGGGCCGGGTGAAGGGCGCCGCGCGCCGGCCCCGAGGACTGCTGGAAGGTGGCTTTGTTTGGGTGGTAATTTCGGGACCCTCTTGGGAGCTCTTAATGATCAGAAAATCGAATAAACAAGGAAATCCGGTATTTCACACCCAGCCCTGGCCCAGGCGGAGCGTCTGTGTGTTTCCTCTTCGCCTCCCCACGAGGCTGCTGTCTCATACCGGGCTGTTGGAGAGCAAAGATGTTCCCTTCATCTACCCTAATCAGCTAGTGCTGTGCTCTTGGTCCAGCCAGCCCAGACCGCACACCATCCTGAGAGAGCCGTTCCGCAGACAAAGATTGGTTGTGGGACTCATGGAAGAATGGGATCAGTGCCTTGGCCTTCTGTGTGGAGCCAGTGGCTTGGGGAGAGAACCCTGGTGATCCCGCCTCAGGAGGAGATGGGGCAAGGGGCCAGAGGGCAGAGGGCAAGAGGCGGATGCCCACCCATGGCCACTCAGGTGAAAATAAACAGAGCAGGAGGAGGGCTGCATAGATTTATCTGGGGCTCCATTGCTGATAGCTCTGAGATTTGAAGTCATCTCCTGACAGAAATCAAGCAGGGAGAGGACAGGGGTGGGTGGGTTCTGTTGGGAGGGACACACAGAGGTGCATGGCAGGAAATACTGCAAAGTTGAACCATCTGTGTTCTTTGTGCTGGGTGGAGACGCTTTACACCACACCACCTCTCCCTGTTTTTGTTTGGGGCTTTCTCTTTGAGAGGGGTATTTTGGGAGAGTACCACTCTGGGACTGGTCACCAAGGCAAGAATGTGGAGAGCAACATTCATCTCTGGCCCAGCTTTGTATGCTGGGGGAGGGGGAGTGTTCCAGGTCCAGGGTGGGTCCCTGAGATAAGTCTGTAGCTCGTCTGGGTTAGAAGTGACCCAGATTATAGGGGTCCTGGGATGTTGCTTCTAGAGAATCAGAGATGGCATTGGAAAAGCTTCCCTCTTCGTGCCCCAGGGCAGATGCCCCCAGCCACCTGGCCAGTCCTCTGCAGCCCACAGAGGAGCCACTGAGGCTGATCACATCTCTGGGGTTGAGGGAGGGAGATTGAGGACCGCAGTCCCTGCACCCTAGGCGACACTCAGAGCATCACTTGAGCTGCAGCCTTCCTGGCCCTGAGCAGCCTGAGACAAAGAGGAGCGTGCAGGTGCCTGGTGGGCTGGCTGGGGCGGGGCCAGGCTGCCGTTGGGGCTGACATTGCAGCAGGAGCCCTTGGAGGTCGAGGGAGGAAGGTACAGGCTAGGGAGTGGGAGTGAGAAATGTAAATATGGCATCTGCAGCAGATGGGGAGAGACCGATCACCATAAAAGGGAAATGAAGCTCTAACCCCCACCCAGTGTGAACCATGGCTGGGAAGGAAGGGGCTGGGGTGCCCCCTCCATAGGGGGCTTTCTTTTAGACTCCATCTTGTAGGAGAGAGCCAAACAAAGGCACTGCACCTTGGTTCAGGATATCAGGCTGGGCTGGGGCATGGTAAGGTATGGGGCTCCCACCTGGGGAACCTCAGGAGATGGGCACCTTGGGTAGAGCGCAACAAAAACCTGGTGTTCCCTTTCTATTTCCACCACCAGAACGTCCCTGGGAGCCTCTCCCCAGAGAAGAGATTGTACTTGCCCTCTGCACCCAGGGCAGGACCCAGTCCTACAGGGAGGTCTTCCCAGTCAGATTGCCCTAAATGGGATCCAGGGGCCCCCATGCTTTGCCTTGAGTTGCTGGCCTGGATGGAGGCATTGGGGGGAACCTGGTTTTCAGGGGGCTCCAGGAAGGTGACTCCCCACTTCGCCCCACTAGCTCCGGCTCTGGCTCCAGCTCAACAGCAGTGCCCAGCCCGGCACACGACAGACCTCAATGGGCAGCTGGCTGTGGAAGGCAGACAATGGCTGGACAGAGCCCAGTTTCTAATCAGAGAGCAAGGGTAGGACTGGGCAAGGGCTACGGCTGGGAGGGGGAGCAGATGGTACCAGTGATGTGCCGTAGGGGAGTTCTTGCTTTTAGAATGCCTTCTACCTCCCAGAAATCACTTGTCCTACCTAAAGAACTGGGTGTTGAGCTGTGGTAAAGTATAGGAAGAGCCAAGGCTTTGGAATTGCCTAGACCCAGCCCAGCCCCAGGACTCTCTACCTCCTGCCAGATTCTACTGCCTTTCTGACTTCCTGAAAGTCCTTTCTTGTCTCTAACTGAAGTGCTTTGTGAATTCCCATGAGAAGAACCTTCGATGAGCCCTAGAGTATGGCTCTTTGGACAGGGAGGCCAGTGGAAGACAGCGTGGGGTATGTGTGTGTGTGTGTGTGTGTGTGTGTGTGTGTGTGTGTGTGTGTGGTGTGTCTGTGTCTGTGTGTTTAGGGAGAGAAGCCTGGTCTGTTTGATGAGGTGAAATTCCAGGCCTGGTCTGAGGGCTTGGGGCATCTAATCTGGATCAAAGCTGGCTGTCTATAAAGTCCTACTGAAAAGGCCTGGGCTCCAGGACAGCCAGAGGAGAGAGAGATATTCCAGGACCCAGGCTTTCAGGATTAGGGGAAAAGATACAGGGGCCAGCAGACCCAGCCCATAACCTAGGTGGATTCAGGGCCATCTGTTCCTGAATACAGGCTAGTCAGATTTATACCAAGAGATTCCCAGGCCTGCCCCTCAGGCCTGTCCTGTGATCCCTGTAGCCATTAATCCCCTTGTACTAGGACACCCAACTTCCTGGGCTCAACTAGGATTGGCCTTTACCTGGGGGTGGGGGAGGATGTGCAGCAAAGCTAGAGAGAAGTGAGGCCGAGCTGTGACCTGTCCTAGGCTGCAGAAATACAGACCTGACAAATAGGGGGAGAAGGGGGGCAACTGTTAAGAAATGAAAGTTGCCGAAGTTGAAATTGGGGAAGGAAGCCAAGTCATATGGCGAGTTTATTTAAGCCCCTTTCAAGCCCCCAGTTCTGAGCCCCCACCACGAGGGAGCCCTTAACGTGCCTAACTCCCTCATCCCTTATCTCTGCCTGGTTTCCCTAAGCTTCCTTCCTTCTGTCCACTGGGGAGGGGGAGGTGCCTTGGCCAGTCCCACATCCATCTTGAGACTACAGGGCTGATGGGGTAGGGAGGGGATTGGGGTGAGCACGAGTCAGGCACCCAAGGGACATTGTTGGGCTGCACCCCTGCCTTCTGTCACTTGGATTCTGTAGCTGCAAGTTATTTCCTTAGTTCTGGCCACTCTAAAATCTTGGTCAATGATTGTTTAAATTTTGAACTGAGAGCACTGGGGGGTTGGGACAAAGAGAGAGAGAGAGAGAGAGAGAGAGAGAGAGAGAGAGAGAGTGTGTGTGTGTGTGTGTGTGTGTGTGTGTGTGTAGGATAGAAGAAACTGTAGGGGTGGATATGTGGGGTGTCTTCAGGGTCCCAAAGCCAGCCAGTGCCAATCAATACCAACTGTGTCCCATGCTGTCCAGTTTATGGATCTGGGAAACTGAGGCCCAGATAGGACCTCATGTAGGCTGTGTGGAGACCTGAGAATCCTGCTGGTGGCCTCCTGCTGCAGAAATAGGGCTTATGTCATCACAAGGAAGTGGAGTGTAGTAACCACAGGCCCCGGAAACCTCCCTCCTCCAACACCCAGCCAGCCTGTTTGATTGGATCTCAGCTTTTGAAAACCTCAGAGCAGAGTTAGGGTGGGGCTTGGGCCAGGGAAGTGACAGAGGTGACACATGCCTGACACTCTCACCCTTATAGCTCTGGGATCAAAGGGCAGGTCTGGAACCCGTGAAGTTCATCCACTAGGTGGGTCAAGGGGCTCCTTCCTGCTTGTCCTTCTGGGCCTCAGTTTTACCACTGGAAAAGAGGAACATCTGGTACATTCTGATTTGTTCATTGGTGCATAGCAGTGGTTTGGATAAAGTAGAAGGAATATAATCCTCGGAGGGAACAAAATGCAGGTGAATTTTTTTTCAAGGAGTCAAGTATCAAAAAATAGTTTGAAAAACAAGCCTTGATTTAAGCGTACCTACGAGGTGTCTTCTCTAAGTGATAGTGAGCTATTTGGTAAAGTGAATTCACCTCCAGCCTGTGTATTTATTTACAGCAGAAAGCACACTGGTGGAAAGGAGACTGAACCAGGAAGCAGCTAAGCACTATGATCTTGAACACTTACCCTGTGCCAGACACTGTGCTGGCATTATCTCATCAAACTGATGCTACTCCCATTGCATAGATCAGCAAACACAGCCAGCAGATAGAGGAGGCTGGTTCTGGTCTCTCAGTGCAGATCAGGCTCCTCCAATTCCTCTAAACTCCCTTCCAATCCAGCTGCGAAGTGGCTGAATGTTCAGGTCTCTATGCTTCAAGTTTCTTCCCATGTTTTATTACCGCACACAGTTGTTGGGAGCAGGAATGTGGGAAAGGTGCACAGTCCACATTTGCCCTTCTGGGTTGCTTGGCACAAGGCTGCCAATCACCACTGTGGTCCAAGCTCCTAAATCCTTGCTGTTCCTTTGTGTTTGGGGAGCTTCTGCCTCCCCGTTTTCTTCCATTCTTAGAACCCTGCAGCTGTCTCCTGCTCGAGTTCCACCTTGGCACTAGGGAAGGAAGTTCAGAGGGCAGTCTTGACTCCCAAGTCAAGGGTCAGAGCCCCGGATGTCCCGGGCTTCCCAGCCTCTCACTTTGCCCTCTAGACAGCAGCATGCTGAGGATACTGAGGAGGAAAGCCACATCCCCATGCCCCTCCCTCTTGGAACAGCTGGAGGGGGCCCTGAGAGGGTGTAGGCTGGAGAGGAGAGGTTGCTGCCCTGCCAGGGGAAGAGAGCTGCGCTGGGACTGGGCTGTCAGTCCCCCAAATTATCTGCTTCTCCAGCCTGTGCTGAGGGGAAGGGCAGAGCTCCACAGAAGGGCTGTGAAGCCCCAGGGCAGGTGGCTGCAGTGCTGGCTGCATTCTGCTCTCAGGAGGACGCCCTCTTTCACCTCCAGCTGCTGGAAGGAGGACATGCCATGCTTCTTGTCCCCAGGTGTCCGAGTCCCTATACCCTTCTGCCTTCCTTGATGGAATCCCCCCAGCAAAGTGGTTTGGGAACCTGCCTGGCCTTTCGCTAGGCAGGGCTGGTCCTACTGGAAGCTGGAGAGCCACTGTACCCCCATGAGCCACTGTACCCAGGCTGGCAGGGGGGTCAGGCACAGGGCCAGTGGTGGGGGAGAGGCTCACTGCCCTCCACGGCCAGCCAGCTGCCTGTTGCTCTGCATTCCTCAGCAGTGGAGCATCCCCAGGGCCCAGTCCCCACTGAACTGTCCCCTACCAGATGCCATCACAGACTCTGCAGCGTCTCTTGTCTCCCAGGAGGTCATGGGAAACCCCCGACAGATGCCCTGTGATGGGGGTGGGACATCGGAGTTATGCTGGAGCACAGCTGAGTGGCACTTCCCAAGCTGGGCTGCCCTTCTTCCCAGGCCTGAGATGGGGGAGGAGTCAGGCCAGGCTCAGGAAGCTCCTGGTAGTGCTCAGAGCCAGGCCTGTGCAGTGACCCCGAGGGCAGGCTGAGGTCCATCCAGCTCAGAACTGGAACTGGCTCCTGCTCCAGCTCCTGCTCTGCCTCCAGCTCCCTGGCTTCCAACCTCTCCTCCATCTGCTTGCTGTTTCCTCCTGGTGCCTGGTTTCAGCCTCTCTGGGCAGCACCCCTGATCCCCCAAACTGCCTTCCCTCCCCCATTTGCCAGCCTGTCCTTGGGCATGTCTCAGAAGTCAGTGGGACAAACTACAGTAAGGTCAAGGACTTCCCCTGAGGAGGGGGTAGGGTCAGAGTCCTGAACCCTGTTCGCTGGGCCTACAACCCAGACACCTCCTGTCAGTTTTTCTGCAGTGTTGCACCCCACCCCTGCCTTGTGCTCTCAGAAGGCATTCAGAGACAGCAGTCAGGCACAGAGGGTCGAAGGCCCCTTTCACCAGGCCTGTCAGGGCCTCATAAAGCCATGTCCTTTGACCCTATAATACAAAGCCTTCTTGTTTGGG
Source organism: Hystrix cristata (assembly GCA_004026905.1). Taxonomy (NCBI): domain Eukaryota; kingdom Metazoa; phylum Chordata; class Mammalia; order Rodentia; family Hystricidae; genus Hystrix; species Hystrix cristata. The sequence goes on from PVJO010000432.1 coordinate 11,564, forward strand.
GGTTTAGGACAAGCCCGAGTCCTTTCCTTAAGGGTAGCCACAGGAGGGTTGGGCTGGGGGATACAGAGAGGGAAGATCCAGAGGGAAGACACAAGACCCTCTGGCTGTCAGGGTGCTCTGGCTTTGCCCCTCGCTTTACCACTGCAGCTAAAGGGACCAGCACCTCAAAGTGGATAGGGAGAAGACTGGCCTCTGTGTGAAGACGCCTGGTCTGGGCTAAGTCAGCTAAAAGCCCCTGTGTGTCTGGAAGCCAGACTCCCCTGAGAAAACAGGGATTTTGCTTCCAGCCGCCATCCTCAGAGCTGGCAGGCTGCCACAAGGAGGAGGAAGGGGGGTGCTCATTAAAGTAGGGGCATAAATGCCCTCTCTCTGCCCCAGAGGAGCGTAGCCTTCCTCTGGCAGGGAAGCAGGCTCCGTGCTTCACCTGCCCTATGGAGTGGGGAAAATGCTTTCCCAAAAGGCAGCTCTGGGCTCTGCTGGCAGCTGCCGTAGGATCAGCCCCTGAGATTCTCTGAGAGGATCGTTTTTCTCCATCCAACCTCTCTGTTGCCCTGGTACATAGTTGCTTGGTAGATGCAAAATTGGACACAGGCAGGATTGGTTTGAATTTCATCTCCACCATTACAAATTGTGTGACTGTGGGCTTGTTAAATGTTTTTCTGAGGCTCAGAAAAGGATATGTACAAAGGGGCACATATCTCTTGCTTTGTGGTGTTGCCACAACACAGTGCCTGTGTTCATTGGTTTAAATAAGCCTGGCACCTAGGTTCTGAAAGATATTTGGGATTGTCCTTATCCACTGAAACCTGGGAGGTGCAGAGTGTGCCCAGGAAGGCAAGCACAATATCAGTGAGGAGGAAAGATATCTCAGAAAGAAAATTCCATGGCCTCCCCAAGCTCTTCTTTCCAGGTTTAACATTTAGCAATCTTTGCAGGCAGAAAGGTGTTTCCCCCCCCCTTGCTTATCTAAATCTCTCCTGGTGTAGCTAAGTTTCCCTTTGATCTTCTCTGTCACTGATGAGGAAGACCTAGTCCCTGGCAGATCACAAAAAGCAAAATGAGCTTTTTGTGTATGCCAAGCTGACGAGAGGTCACAGGACTCCTCTGTGTGTCCTTCCCCTGCCAGCCCCCAAACACACACAGAGACATGAACACACACTTCCATTATGGGGGAAAAACAGCTCAGCTCCAGCCCTGCCCTGGCTGCCCACCACTGGAGCTAGGTGTGCCAGCTCTGGGCTAGGCAAGCGGCAGGGAGGAGGGTGGCATCTAGACCAGTTTGCTTTTCTCCTCAGGCTTGGGTGCAGCATACTCAGAGACTGAGGGGTGCACTTTTGATTTTGTGGTCCCTCCTTGGGCTGTCCCACTCCACTCTCCTCTGGGCGCTCCTTTTCAGGATTCCAGAAAGGCCTAAGGGATACTATTGGAGCAAAGCGCAAATGTGCGCCTAACTCTCCAGAGCTTTTTTGGAGGATCTAGTCATGTTGGTTACCTTGGCCACACAATGGTTTCTAGTCCGGGTCTCTGGTTTTGAAAGCCTTTGAAGTAGCGCCTGGAGGGAGGGAGTCTCCCAGCCTGGAAGTCCCCCAAGTATAGCTGTACCCATGTGTTATCCTAGGCTCCCTGCTGGACGGAATCTTCAGGACTGATGGCTAGGGAGGGCGATCTTGTAGGAACCCTTGTTCCTTATTGGCTACTGACTTTGTACCAAGTTACTTAATTTCTCCCCAAGCCGTCATTTGTAAATTAGAGGCAAAAATGCCCACTTTCTTTATTTTTGTATCACTGGGATTTGAACCCAGGGCCTTTGCACTGAACTATATCCCTTGCCCTTTTTTTATTTTTTATTTTGAGGCAAGGTCTCACTAAGTCACTAAGATGCCCAAACTGGGCCCCAGTTTGGGCTCCCAGAATGCTGATATTACAGGTATGCAGTACTGCCCCTAGCTAGAAATGCCCACCTTGGAACTGAATGGTACCGTGTGATGACCTAGCATGCTCAAGGCATCTAACGTCTAGCAAGAGGCCATCTTACTCTGTGAGCGCAGTGGTTGTTAACTGAAGATGGTTAGTACTCTGGGATGTACCGGGGGTCAGGTACAGTGCCAGCAAAGAAAAAATTCAGAAATCACAGACTATCAGCATCTCCGTTAAGAATGTTCTAGTATTCATCATAGTGCTTGGAAAGTTATTTTAAGAGGCAGCCTGTTATTTCTCATCCCTGAGATGTAAGACCCTTCAAGTACAAATTGCCTGGGGCTGCACCCTTAGGGGCCTCAGGCTAAGATTTGCGGGGGGGGGGCAGGGGTGGAGGTCAGTTAAGAACCAAGGGAGGGGTCCCAGCCAGCTGATTGGGTGAGGCTAACTTCACCTAAGAAGCTGAGCCAGCCCCTAGGAGCCCAAGGTCACCCGGCAGAGCTCCTGGGAGGGGTGATTGGCCGACAGGGTGTGATGTCATGGGAGTGAGGGTGGCCCCATCCTCCCCCTCTTAAACTGTGGGCTGGGTGTGGGGCTCCAGGCACGTGCCCGGATGTGCCCAGTCGTTACCTCTGCGGGGGAGTTTTCTATCCTGGCAGCCTCTCAGCGCCCCACACCCGCCTGCCTCCTCCCTGTCTCCTGTCCTTCTCTTCCGCCCCGGTCCTCCTGGCTCCCCAAAGAGCCGAGGAACCGCTGAGCTCAGCTATTCCCGCAGTCCCTGCTCGGCTGGGCTCGCAGCCTTTGTGTCCCCTGCCCGGCCTGCGGGCACCGAGCGGCGGGGGCAGCCTGCAGGCGGGGGCTCCCGGCCGCCGGCGAGCGCGTCCCTCGCTGCGCCTCCGTCCTCTGGGGTGGGGGACCGCTCGACACCACCCCAGCTCCTGCTCCATTGTGAGCCGAGGAAGCGCAGCGCCCTCGCCGCGGTGCCAGATCCTGCTTCTGAAAAGCTCCCGGCGCTTTCTCTCTACTCTGGGCCGCGCTCACCCACCGCTCAGCCTGTGGGTTGCCAAGTGGCAAATAGGCCGGCTCTGTTCTAGGGATTCCGGGGTCTTTCTGGTCTTTCTGAGCGGGGATGTCCTGCCAGCCACCCCTCCCTCCCTAGTCCCGGCGGGATCTGGGGAAGGGATGGGGCGAGGCCGAGGGGTGGGGCTTGGGGACCGAGATGGTCCTGGGTGAGATTCAGGTCTCCTGGCAGAAATAACCCTGCTCCTTGGGCCACATACTTTTATTGACCAAAAGAGGCAGCTGACCCATGGTTTGCCAATTTGATTTTTAAAAAATATTACATTGTTTTAATTTATCTTAATCACTGAGTTTTTTCTTGCCTCTTTAAATCTTGTGCTTCGAAGCAAATGCCTCACCCTAGTCCTCACCCATGGTTTAGTTGAAAGACCTTAAGACTGTCCCCATCACTGACACTGTCCCTGAGCCCTGACTGTCCTTTGAGCCTCCTCCCATGCCCCAGGGAGGAGTGGGGATGAGTGTTTCCCATCCTTGCCACCCTGCTGCAAGGGGAAACATCTTCCTTCCTAGCTGGGATAAGTGGGCCTCTGCTACTCTGTGGGACCAGGACAGGCTGCTGGAGGGGGAGGTGTTGGAGTTCTGGAAGTGAAGACTGGGAAGAGACTGAGAAAACCCAGGCAGGGATCCAGACTCTGGTGCCACAGGGGGGCAGAGCCTGAACAAGAACTCTGGTCTCTGGCCTCCTGTGGGTGGGCAGTGACTTTGAATTCTCCACTCAGCAGGGTGTGGTGAGGAGTGAGCCCCACAAGGAGGAAGACACTGTCTGCTGCCCTGACTGTGAGCCCATGAAGACAGGGCGCCCAGGACCCAGTGTGAGCTTACCCTAGGACTCCCAGAAAGCACCCCTAGCCCACTGGCCCTGATGTCACATGGTGCCAAGGAGGATGTTTTTGCAGCAATTTAGGAATTGAGAATTTTCTGGCCAGGAGGCAGCCAGAGACATGGAAGACTTGACCTGCAGTTTCACTATATTTAGTATGTGTGACTTAACTACTTCAGACCTCAACTTTCCATTCTGGTAAATGGGATTGGAATTCCTAGATCATAGCATCACTTCAGTAGGTAAACTGAGGTGCTCCTTGGCCCAGTACTAGCTCACAGAAAGCACCCATGAAATGAATCTTCCTTCTCCTTTGCTTATATCCACAGTTACTCATTCAGCTCCATTCCTGTGACTGACACTCTCCTTCCAGGCCACTTTCTCTGGGAATTAGTGATTCATCCAAGTCCTCATCCTCTGTCTCCCAACTTCTACCCATTTTTCTAGGTGACACTACTCACCCACCTGCACCCAGAAAAGCTGGTGCTTAGACTGACCCAGACTATGGCTGGGTGCTACAGAAAACCATATATCAGGGTGTGCTGGGCTGACAAAGTTCTCCCGAGACTGCTCTTCTGTCCACTGTCTCCTTCCTGGCAGGCAGGCTGCCTGGGTTTGGGGGCCGCCTGCCGAAGGAGAAGCTGCCCTTCTTGTAGAAGGGCCCATGCAGTGGGGCTGCTGCTCCCCCTTGCCTACTCCGTCTGTCTCCAGGGATGCTGATTTGATTTCCTCCAATCACTAGCATTGCCATCTGCCTGCGGTAATTAAATGGTATTTGAACTGAATCCAGAAATCCCATTGCAGGCAGGCACGTGGGGAAGAGGGTGTCCTCAGGAGTTCGTGCTCATGTGTACAGCTCTGGGGTTCCCAGAACTGCGTGGGCCATACATTGGTTTGCCTGCAGCACCTGAGTGGCCTGGGAGGAGGTGTCTGCTCTTAGGCTGGTTCTGAGGGGCAGAGCCCGGATTCCTGTCCTGTATCATGTGCATGCCGTGCTCCTCCTTCGTCAGTTGCTGTCTGCAGTATTTTCCGAGTGTGAGGCTTTCTCTTGGCTCTCCCAGCCCTGGCCCCTAGAGACGGTGTGATATAGGACCATCAGAGGGGCAGTGCAGACTGACTGGACTCAAACTGACTCCTTACTGTCTGTGACTGGGTGACAGCATTCCAATTTCCTAATCTATAAATGGGACATTGGTAGTAACCTCATGGATTATGGTGAAGTCAGAGTTAATACACACCAGTCTAATGGCACACACCTGTAATACCAGCACTCTGGATGGCTGAGGCAGGAGGATCACAAGTTTGAGCCCACAGTGGACAATTTAGCAATTTATTGAGACTCTGTCTCAAAAAACAAAAAAGGGGCTGGGGATGTAGCTCAGTATGAAGGTCCCGGGTTCAACCCTTAGTATCCCCCCACCCCCACACACACAAGGAGTGAATTTGTGTCAGGGCCGTAGTTGCCCCTTGGCATCCAGTAAGAGCTTGACGTGAGTCTGCTACCATGATTGGTGTAAAGGTAGAAGTCAAGGTAGACTTGCTGAGGCAGAAGTGGGGAGGGGGTCAAGTTACCGGCCTGCAGGTCCAGAGAGGATGAACATGAATCAGCTTTGCCCTTTGTAGTTAGAAACCAAGTCAGGCAGAGGCTGAGAAGCTGATTCTACTTTTGTCTTAATCCAGAGCCCTCTTGACACAGGTAGCAACCTCCTTGGGCTTTCTTTCCTCACACCAAGAACTAGTTCACACCTCAGTTTTTTCCTCACTTCTTCAGTCCCCACTTCCTCACGGCAGAGAGCAGGTGCCAGGCTCAGGTGAGCCCTTGGGGGCTGGGTCAGCCTGGCCAGGGACAGGATGGCAGCTTGAAGGCCTGGGCTCTGCGGCCAGGCGCCTCTGGTCCCTGGGTGGGTGCTGGCTTGGTCCCGCTCATTTTTTTCTTCTGGGTAAATGTTGGCTTAGGGAGAGGGAGCCTGACAAGTGGCTCATTGTGATTATCCGGCCGATGGGGCTGGCTTGTGCAAACCCACAGGCATCAGAGACTAACCCCCCTTTACTTTAGGGTGTTTGGGGGGTTGCTTTCTGCCAGTCCCTGCACACGCATGCTCGCTGACTCATGCTTGGTTGCCATGGGGACCTCGTCATGGTGATGGCTGCTTAAGAGAGGGAAAAGGGGTGGCTGGATGGAGATAGTTCTGCCCATGGCTGCCTCCCTACTCAGTCTTCATGCCACTTTCCCGCCCCTAGGATCTAGGGAGCCTGACAGGATCTGCGTTGTGGGTCCAGCCTGTGGCTGACCTAGTGTCCCTTTCCTAGGTCCCTGCCATTCACAGGGAGCTTTTCACTTGTCCTGGGCTGCCAGGGTTGTGCCTCATCCGGCTCCGCAGCTCCTGGAAAGGAGCCAGAGCTTGTGCCTGAGAATATCCACCAGGGTCTGGCATCCGGGAAGGGGGCTGCTGGGCTGCAGGATCCTTGGTCTTAGTCACTTTTTCGTCGCTGAGACACAATACCTGACATCTACAATTTAAAAGAGGAGAGGTTTATTTTTGGCTCACAGTATGTAGAGGTTTCAGTTTATAGTCAGCTGGCTCCAATCCAGAAAGGGCAAAGGGAAGGTCCTGCGAAGGAAGGCTGCTCACGTCATGGCAGCAGGAAGTAGAGACTGAAGGGAGGAGCTGCAGGAGGGAGATAGGCCCTCCCAGGTACCGCCCTGAGTGACCCACCTCTTCCAACCAGGCGCCACCTCCTGATAACACATTAGCTATAAACTCATCAGTGGACTAATCCACCCATGACTATAGCACCCCCATGATCCAATTACTTCCCCAGGGTTCCACCTATTATCATGGGAGGCTTCTGCGGGACATCTAGATATAAACCATAGCAACCTTTCATCCCCCACACACCTTGGCAGAAGCTCTGACCTCCTCCAGAACTTATCCCTGGCTCTAGGAATGGGATACAGTATGTGGGGAGCCACCCAGCCTGTCCCTCTCTTCCCCAGCTGGGCCCTGAGCTTTGTCTGCCCAGCAGTGGACGAGCTGTCTCTCTCCTTGCTCAGAGGCAGGCTGGTTTTTAGGGCTCCTGGCCCAGCTGGGAGTATGTGCTTTCACGTAGACCTGGGTTTGACTCTCGCTTTCCATCATACAACCTCAGACAAGTTATTTAAACCGTCTCAGTCTCAGATTTCTCATCTGTAAAATCAGGCGAACAATAGCTGCCTCTCGGGTTTATAGTGAAGAGCACACTATTCTAAGTATTTCTATATAATACTTTCAGCACAGCTTCATGATACACTGAATACTCAGTAAATGTTACCAACTGCTGGTTTTGGTGATGTTCTTAAGAATGATATTCTTCATTCATATTCTTATTACTGGATTACCAAAGTTAGGGGGCTTCTAACTTACTTCATCTCCCAGCTGGTAGAGAAGTGGAAGGCAGCAGGTAATGTGAGGGAAGAGGATCTAACCTAGAGTTCTTTCTGTCCTGTGTAGGATCCGGCCCCAACTGTCGAAGGAGAAGATTGAGGGCTGTCACATCTGTACTTCTGTCACCCCAGGGGAACCCCAGGTCCTGCTGGGGAAAGATAAGGCCTTCACCTATGACTTTGTTTTCGACTTGGACACCTGGCAGGAACAGATCTATACGACCTGTGTGAGCAAGCTCATTGAGGGCTGCTTTGAGGGCTACAATGCCACAGTGCTGGCCTACGGGCAGGTAAGTCCTCTCTACCCCCACCAGTGGCCACCTCATCTTTGGTATCCCCCACCTGATTGGGGGGACAGCCCTACCCTCAAAGCAACTGAGACACAGCTGTGTAGCTTTGTTGTCTGAGGATGCTGCTGTGTTCTCCTGGTTAAGAGAGGGCAGCCGTGTGTCATCAGAGACTTCCTCTGGGTATGGCTTTGGGACCAAGAAAGGGGCTAGGGAACCAGGCCAAAGCTAGATGGGTGAGAGGATTTGGCCAGGTGCAGACCTTGCTGGTGGCGGAGTGCTGGGTAACACCTTCATTCTGTCTTTTCCGATGCAGACAGGGGCTGGGAAAACGTACACTATGGGCACTGGCTTTGACATGGCGACATCGGAGGAGGAGCAGGGCATCATTCCGAGAGCCATCGCACACCTCTTCGGGGGCATTGCTGAGCGCAAGCGCCGGGCACAGGAGCAGGGTGTGACTGGGCCTGAGTTCAAAGTCAGCGCTCAGTTCTTAGAGGTATCGTGGTCTGTAGGGTGGGCAGGAGGGAGTTGTGGTGGATGTCATAGGTGCTGGACCCTCCTCCAGTGCAAGGGAATGAGCCAAGAGAGCCATGGGGCATCGACCAGTGACAAGTTGCCTGATGCTGGAAGTACCCAAGCAAGGCCTGGAGGACCACTTGGTGGGACATGCTGAAGGGTTTTCTGTATCAGATGGAGCTGGAGTTGATGCCCTGTGAGACCCCCTCAAACCCTGGCTGATTCTAGCTATGACACTGTGACCTTGAGTGTGTCATTTTACCACTGAGTGAGGGGTTGGTGAGGATGGCTCGGAAGCATATACCTGGTGCAGGGTGAGAGCTTCAGTTCTCTCCCTTCCTTCTGGCCTTCACTGGGTCCCTCCTCTCCCTCCGAGCAGCCTGCTTGTCCCTTTCTGCCTGAGATTCCCGGCCCTCTGAGATTTTTTTGCCTCTGATCCTGCTCGTCTCCTGCAGGACGCTGTCAGTGTGGAGCTGCGGCAGCCAGGCGCTTTTAGGGTGAAGGAGTGGGTCTCTGGGCTTCTGACGCTGGGGTCATGCTGAGCCCCAAGTCAGTAACCCCAGCGGTAGCAGCTCTCTTTTTTGAAGGGAATGCTTAGAGGGTTTTCTAGAATGCCAAGTGGACCTATTTCTCACGAGAGCTTAACCAGGCTGCTCCTCTGGGATGCTTGGTTAGACAGCTCCAGTTTTCAACATCTAAACACCTAAGGACCCAGGCCCTAGGGCATTTCCTAGTCTGGAGCACCTGGGCCCTCACCCCATACCTGATTCTCTGACTGTACCCTTGTTGTCCTTAGAAAGAGGGATGGATGTGGCCTCGGCCCTGTCCTCGCCTTCCCGTGCCCCACCCCCATGCCAGTCACTCCCCCTGGGCCACAGGGCCACTGCCTGCCTCCTTAGAGCACCTGTATTTTAGGCTCTGGACCTTTTCTATGCCCTTCTGGACTTTTGCTTCTGAGAAACTACCTGCTCTGTGTGTACATTTGTTTGTACATGTGCATGTGTGTGTTCTGTTCCTTGTGTATAAGCTTTTCTCTCACATCTCCTTGTTTTCTTCCTTTCTCCATCCTGTTGCCACAGAGACCCCCCAAAAGCAGGGCACCTCTTAGACAATCCGTGCCAAAGGGTGAACGACAGGGGTTAAATGATGCAAGTGCCCCCGACCCAACATAGACAGACACTACGGCACCCCGTCTTTGCTGTCTCTACCTTTTGTTTCCTCTTCCCCTTCCTGTGGGGTATTTCTGTCCCTTTTAGGCCATCAAAGCTTCAGATGTCAGAGGGCTGCAGTCCCCCATTCCTCTTGCCCCACAGGAGTCTCTCGGCTGTCCCAGCTGTCCCCATCCCTTTGCCCACTCCCCAGCCCCTGCTCCCTGTCTCCTGGACATCGCAGCACTTCAGCAGATGACGGTTTTCTTGTCCTCAATCCCATTCACACGAATCTCTGGCTGCGACTGAAGTCGTGTGCCTGCTTCTGGCCAGGTCAGCTCCGCACAGTGGTCTCCCCAGAAGGCTGGGGACAGTGGCCTTTCTCTGCGCTCCTCTCTCCCCTGAGCATAGGCCACAGACACATTCCTCTCACTGGGAGGCTGTCACCACCCCAGCCCAGGGACCATCAGGATTAAGCTGTGGCTTGCTGGTCTCCAGAGTTCTGCCTCTGCCCTCTCTCTGCTGGAATCACATCCTCATCCGTCTTTCCAGCCCAGTTACATAATAAGATCTGCCCAAATTATGGTCATATCTTCCTCATCTCTGACATCTAGGACCTCCATTCCTTTATCTTAGGTCCTAAGCTGCCCTGGGACTGAGAACTGCTGGATGCTGGCTCCTTGGGGACCCAGCTGAACCTCCTTCCCATACTTGGGAGGAGGGTCCTGGAATTCAGAAGCCAGAGGGGAACAGACCTGGGCAAGCTAATGTCCAGGGTGTCAGTTTCCACTTCTGCAAAATGGAGATGTTTTATAAACATGAGAAAGCCCCTCGGGGCCCATACTGTGTGCCACACAAACCCAGCCGCTGTTTCCTCCTTGTACAGCTCTACAATGAGGAGATCCTAGACCTGTTTGATAGCACTCGTGACACTGACGCCCGCCACCGCAGGTCCAACATCAAGATCCACGAGGATGCCAATGGTGGCATCTACACCACGGGTGTCACTTCTCGCCTCATCAACTCCCAGGAGGAGGTAAGCATCCTCTGGAGGTCCAGGGCAGGCATGGGGCCTCCTGATAGGCCAGAGGTTGGCAGAGCAGTGGTCCTGAGTTCCCCCATTTGCCTCTGTGCCTAGCTGATCCAGTGCCTGAAGCAGGGTGCCCTGTCGCGCACCACGGCCAGCACCCAGATGAATGTACAGAGCTCCCGCTCTCACGCCATCTTCACCATCCACTTGTGCCAGATGCGTGTGTGTGCCCAGCCCGACCTGGTGAGTAGCCCTCGGAGTTCCGGAGCTGCATGCTGCAGGGGGATCCCAGGGAGGGCCAGATGAGGAGTCAGCAAACCAGTCGGGGCTTGCCTCTGCCACTTGATTTTCCTTTTCTTTTTTCTTGAGTTCACTCACCCCATCTGTGCAGTGGGGTAATGACATCTTTACTTTCGTGCTGCGGAGACGGAATGGGAGTTAGGTGTGTGCAAGTTTTGCATTCATGTCAGATGCTCTGTACATGCCAAGGGGCGAGGTACTGTGCATCTGTTCTATGGGGAGGTCAGTCAGGAGCAGAGAGCCAGCGAGGGGGGCAAAGGCTGGGGGTGTCAGATGCCACCTTCTGCTGCAGGTGAGTGAGGCGGTGACCGGGCTTCCGGAGGGCGCAGCTCCTACGAGCGAGTATGAGACACTTACGGCTAAGTTTCACTTTGTGGACCTGGCTGGCTCAGAACGCCTGAAGCGGACAGGGGCCACCGGCGAGCGGGCCAAGGAGGGAATCTCCATCAACTGTGGCCTGGTAGGCACACGGAGAGTCACCAGTCCCAGGAGTCAGAATAGCTCAGGTTCAGATCCTTCCAAGGCACCCATAGTCACCACTGACAGGCCTCTGGGGCTTTGCTCTCAGCCCTCACCCTTGCCCCAGCTCCCCAATTCTGGCAGTTTGTCAAATCTGCCCATATACCCAACCAGGAGCCTGAGGACTGCTGGGGCCAGACAGGTGAAGGGCTTGGGGATTGTGCTGTGCTGCCTCTCGGCCCAAGGGACTGTTGAGCTGCAGAGTCTGTCTTCCACAGCTGGCCTTGGGCAATGTCATCAGCGCCCTGGGGGACCAGAGCAAGAAGGTGGTGCATGTGCCCTACAGGGATTCCAAGCTCACTCGGCTTCTCCAGGACTCACTGGGGGGCAACAGGTAACTGATGACAGTGGGGAAGGCACAGGGGAGGCAGAAAGGTTCCTGGGGAATTCCGCTATGAGGGTGGCATACATGACAGCCCTGTGGAGAAGGACGGGGGGAGGAGGAGCAAGCGGCCTTCCCACCCTGAAGGGGAGGGTCCTAGCACACTGATGCTCTGATGACATGTGTTGACATGTGCCATGTCTGACCAGGTGGTCCAGAGCCTTGCACCCCAGGTTCCACTCTCCTGAGTGCTCAGATCCTCTGGGTCTAAGGTAGCAGAGTATGGGGTAGGAGCAGGACCTCTGCTCCAAGGCATGCTTCTGGGGGTGCTGTGTTCCTGGCCCTCACCCCAGCCTGACCACATCTCCAGCCAAACCATCATGATTGCCTGTGTGAGCCCCTCGGATCGGGACTTCATGGAGACACTCAACACACTGAAATACGCCAATCGTGCTCGTAACATCAAGAACAAGGTGGTAGTGAACCAGGACAAGACCAGCCAGCAGATCAGCGCACTGCGGGCCGAGATCGCACGCTTGCAAATGGAGCTGATGGAGTACAAGGCAGTGAGCGCCTCCCCAGCCCCACCCCGTGGTCCCCCTTGGAGCCTGCGCCGCCCCCTGGGCACTGCTCTGCCATTTCCACCTGAGTTCCTCAGTGTGCCTCCTGCCTGCTCCTCTGCCTGCTGAGCATCACCGTGTGCCAGGAATGTCTGCCTGGCACTGGGGCCTCACCAAGCGAACCTGGCACAGTCTGAGGTGCCAGAATAATACTAAGTCCAAGGCAGGGGAGCACCTTGGCTTTGTTCCATGGGTAGTATGCCCGGGACAGATGAGATTGCTACACTGTGATAGGCCAGTGTGCTGCAGGGGGACAGGGGAGAGAGTTGTTCCACACAGGTGACCAGGGAGGGGCCCATGGAGGAAACCTGTTGAACCAATGTAGGCAGACGCGTGCCTGTAAATCTGGCACTCTGGGAGGCTGAGACAGAATCACAAGTCTAAAACCAGCCTGGGGAACTTAGCAGCTTAGTCACATTCTTTAAAAAGGGCTGAGAATGTAGCTCAGTGCAAGGCCCTGGGTTCAATCCCCAGTACCACACACACACACAAACACACATGCAAGGTGGGCAAACATTCTAGGTAAAGAACAAGCCTTATATAAAGGAATACAAATGAGAATGAGTGCTTTGGGGGAAGTGTCTAATTCTATGTGACCAAAGCTGAGGTCACCAACTGGTGGCCTGTGGTTGGAACCTGGCACGCAGATGGTTTTGGATTGGCTTGTACTTGTTTTGAAAGAATGGAACTTAGCTGTTAGCCTTTGGAAGAACATCCTGAAAGTCAAGGCATTTCAGGGTCACTGGAAAACCTTGAAGCTCTAACAAATGTCACTGGTTGACTGGGGTCACAGGGTGGCTGACTCCGTTAGACTGTCTGTAGTTCTGTTATCTCCAGTCTTCCCCAAACTGTTATCTCCAGTCTCCCCCAAACTGACCCAAACTGACTCATTTATGTTAACTTCCTCCCCAGAGGGTTTTGCCCCTTGGATTATCCTGTGTGGAGATAGGAAAGTATACATAGAAAAGTGGGTTGGTTTGGTGGAGGGACTTGTAAGCCATGTAAGATTTTTGAGCACTGAGAGACAGGAGCTGTGTTTTAGGAACCTGGCGGCAGGGAAGTTGGATAGTGCTGCCATGTTCTGGAAGAGGCCAAGGCACCTGACTGCTCCCTGCCTGCCCTTCCCAGGGAAAGCGGGTGATTGGGGAGGACGGAGCAGAGGGCTACAGTGACTTGTACCGGGAGAATGCCATGCTGCAGAAGGAGAACGGGGCGCTGCGGCTGCGGGTGAAGGCCATGCAGGAGGCCATCGATGCCATCAACAGCCGCGTCACCCATCTCATGAGCCAGGAGGCCAATCTGCTTCTGGCCAAGGCTGGTAAGTTGGGGTGCGTCGGAGCATTAGTGTACAGGACCCTCCTCTCTCCCACCTGCCCCACATCCATTCATTTATGTGTCTTGACAACTGATTTTACAATTTTTTATGACATGAGTATGACATGAACACGTCCTTGTTAAATGTGCCAGCAGTACAACAGATCTAAGGCAAAGGCTTAAAATCCCCTGGCCGAACCCTCTACCCACATCCTCTGTGTTTCTCAGAAGGAAGCCTTAGGAGCAGCTGGGTGTGTATTTTTCACACCTTTATCAGTACGTTCGTTTCAAGTATAAATATGTGCCCATATGTGTTGATCTTTGTGTGTGACTATATACAGCTTTTTCTGTGCATGAGATCGTATAAATTATTCTATGACTTTCCTTCTTCCTTTGGCATTATGTTTTATAACTCTTCTTAATTTTTTAATTATTAAAACCCACTTAATTTTTAAACTACTGCATAACGTTCCATATGTGATGATATTCACTTATCACAGCAGCCTTCTGTTAATGGACATTTAGATTGTTTCCAGTTTCCCCAATTACCAACAGAGCTCATAGAATTTCCTTGATACGGATTCCTTTGTGGAACAGGCCTGTGTGAGCTGCCCTACTAGAGGCAGATACAAGGCCACCAGTCTTGAAGCCGAAGATCCTTGCTGTTACCCATTTTCCTTACCACACCCACCTGCTCCCTCCCTTCTTCAGGTGATGGCAATGAGGCTATTGGCACTCTGATCCAGAACTACATCCGGGAGATTGAGGAGCTTCGGTGAGTGAGTCCTGGCAGGTGTGAGCAGGCTGGGTGGCCTTGGCCAGGCCAGAGGCGATGTCAGCTCACCGCCTCCCCACCCCGCTCTTCCCACACAGGACGAAGCTCCTAGAGAGTGAAGCCATGAACGAGTCCTTGCGACGCAGCCTCTCCCGGGCCTCGGCTCGGAGTCCCTTTTCCCTTGGAGCATCTCCAGCTGGCCCAGCCTTTGGGGGCAGCCCAGCTAGCTCCATGGAGGATGCTTCTGAGGTGATCCGCAGGGCTAAGCAGGACCTGGAGCGGCTAAAGAAGAAGGAGGTCAGGCAGCGGAGGAAGAGGTGAGTGGAGTGCTGCGCCTCTGGAGGGTCATTCACACGTGTGCCCCCACTTTTTCCTCTGTGTTCAAGAAGGACCATCCACCCAACCTCACCCCATCCCAGGGGCTCACCTAATGTCACTTGGGAATTCATGGAAAAAATTGCTCAGCCTTTTAGGCAGAGACCCCCCCCCCACACACACCCATATACTGTCTCCAGTGCTGTGCTCTTTCCCCCAAGGTTAATTTGGGGTGACATCTAGAGAAAGGCGGGAACCCAGCCCTGGCCCCATACACCATCAGCAGGAGCGTTGCTTATCCCACCTCTGCCACACACACCCCCACCCACCTATGTGCTCAAGGCCGGGTGAGTCTCCCTGATCTCCCTCCTTCACTCCATCAGCAGCCCAGAGAAGGAAGCCTTCAAAAAGAGGGCAAAACTCCAACAAGAAAACAGCGAGGAGACCGATGAGAATGAGGCTGAGGAGGTGAGTACACCCCAGCCCTCCTCCCCACATGCTCACCCCCACTCCTGTTGGCATCTGTGCACACGGTGGAGTGGGGGTGGGTCTGCCCCGTTTGTCATTGAGCTTCCTAGTGTCTCAGATGGGTTGCCATGGTTGTCTGCATCCCTCAGGCCCCCACTTCATCCCAAACAGATGATGTGGGAAGGGTGTGCCAAGGGTACTGGGGGCAGCTACTCTTCCCAGAGGGTGTGGCTTTCCCCCTCCTAACACACCCAGGGAGTCATATCTGCCTGGTCTCAGCTTCTGGGCTCCCCTCCTTGGAGGCCAGGCCCATCCCTAATATCCCTGGTGCCCAGGAGGAGGAAGAGCGAGACGAGAGTGGCTGTGAGGAGGAGGAAGGGCGTGAGGATGAAGACGAGGACTCGGGCAGCGAGGAAAGCCTGGTAGACTCTGACTCTGACCCGGAGGAGAAGGGTGCGTAGGCCTGGGCTGGGGGAAAGGAGCCATCTGTGGCCGGAGACTGGGGTGGGACTGCCGGTCAGCACTTGACCCAGAGAAAGTTCAGATGCCCCTGGGTGGGGTCAGGCCTTCCTGAGCTGCCAGGCATAATGGTTGTACAGGGCCCATAACTTGTAGGCCAGAAACCAGCAAGAACAACAGTGATGATAAGCATGGTGGCACACGCTTACTAAGAGCTTATATGACCTTCGCGTAGCTTGACACTTTGAGTCCTCGCTCCTGCGTGTGCACAGGTACTGGGTTTCCCCCGCATCACCACTGAACGTGCTCAGAGACATTTGTGAGTCTCAGAGCAGGGCATTGAATACAGGCCCAGCAGATGCCCAGACCCAGCCCGGAAGTGGGGACACCTGTCCTTTCTGCCAGCTCTGGTCCACAGCTCTTAATCGTCTCACCCTCCTCCGCCCAAGCAGAGTCCCGTGTCATCTGAGACAAGCAGATGTTGGCTTCTGGGCCCAGGAGGGAAGGGAAGGATGTCTAGACACCCTCCACCCCCAACCCCGAGCTCCTGAGATCTGCCTTGCTTTTCTGGGGCCACTTTTCAAATGTGTTGCCCCATCTGGCAGTGTTCTACCCGGCATGGAATTTCCCATTTCACCTGCCTCTGGTGATTGGTCATGGTTGACCAGAAGCAGCTCCTCTTCCCCAGCAGTGGCGCTGGCCTGACCTGACTCTTCCCGGATCCTGCAGAGGTGAACTTCCAGGCGGACCTGGCCGACCTGACATGCGAGATTGAGATCAAGCAGAAGCTGATTGATGAGCTAGAGAACAGCCAGCGGCGGCTGCAGACGCTCAAGCACCAGTACGAGGAGAAGCTGATCCTGCTGCAGAACAAGATCCGAGACACGCAGCTGGAGCGTGACCGCGTGCTGCAGAACCTCAGTGAGCCCCTGACCCCCACTTTCCCCAGTCCTGCTCTGCCAAAGCACACTCAGGTGTTTCTGGGGTGTATCTGACCTTCTTTGCAGGGAACTTCTGGCCTTTCCACTGTGGCACTTTGGCCTACAGTTATAAGTTCTTATGTCTAACCCTAGTTCCTCTGCTACATTTTAAATTCATCTTTTTTTTTTTTTACTGTCATCTCATGTATTAGAATCCTTTAATCCTCTATACACCTAGGCATATAGACATGATGTTTTCCAGCCTTTTCTTCTCCATTCAGTTCCATGTCACCAGTTTATCAACCTCCTTCTTACATCCTACTTCCTCTCACTGCTCCTCAGCCCACTCATCCGATTATTCATCTGCTCATTCCTTCATCCACATAGTCAGCAAATGTTTATTGAATGCATCTGTGGAAAAGAGATGCTGAAAATGTTGGTGTGCACAAAATCCCTGCTCTCACGGAGTGTACACTCTAGAGGAGAGATGGAAAAATCGGTAGGCTGTCTAGCATGACGGATGGTAACAAGTATTTTTTTTACAGCAATGATGGTTAGGGACTGCTGGGGACTAGGCTGGGGTATTAAAGGGATGATTGTGGAAGACTTCACAGAGAAGGTGACTTTTGAGCACAAACTTGCAGGTGAGATGGTACTAGGGCATACTGAGCAGCAGGAAGAGCATCCCAGGCAGAGGGTACAGAAGATGCCTAGAACCTGGGCAGGTGTGTCCCCAGCATGTTGGTGGGATGACAAGGGGCCAGAATGGCACAGATCACGTCAGTCATGGAAAGGACATTGCCTTATACTCTGAGGGAGATGAGAAGGTGTGGAATTTTGAGAGAAGTATGTGATGTAAAATTTTAAAACATTTTAAAAACACCACTCTGGCCACTGTGCAGGGGAGCTAAAGTATATGCTGGTGATCTCTTAGGAACACTTATGAAGATCACTTATAAAGGAACACTTATAAAGCCAGGAGAGGTGGCTTGTGGCAGGACATGGTGAGAAGTGGTGGGATTCTGAGTATTTTGCAGATTGAGCTAAAAGTTTAGTTGATGCCTGGGTGGGGAGATGAAGGGAGCAGGAGCCTAGGATGTCTCAGAGTATGAGCTTCTGGAAAGGGTGATAATGTTAACTGAGATGAGGGGTGAGGGTGGAACTCAGGAGTTGGTTTGTACCTGCTCCATCTGAGATGTCTGTTGGCAGTTCCGGTGGGAGATTCTAGGGTGGAGAATCAGTTCATTCCTTCTGCTGCAACCCGCATCACTGTCTTCTCTTGCTAATTCTCCCCTTTCCACTGGGTCCAGCCATTTCCTCCAACACTGGATCACGGGTCAGAACTGAGCTGGCATGAGTGGGCTGCAGGCCCGTCATGGAGGCCACCTGCTAGGCCCAGCCCTCGCTGTTCAAATGAAAAGACAGGCCCAGAGAGGGGTGGCTTGCTCAGGGTCACACAGTGAGACTAGAACCCAGGCCGCCTGCTTCCCCATCGGACAGCCCACACTTAGCAGGAGTGCTGAGACACGCAGTGCTGACAGCTGCCTCTTGCTGCTCACAGGCACCATGGAGTGCTACACAGAGGAGAAGGCCAACAAGATCAAGGCTGATTACGAGAAGAGACTGCGGGAGATGAACCGGGACCTGCAGAAGCTGCAGGCCGCGCAGAAGGAGCACGCCCGGCTGCTCAAGAATCAGTCACGCTATGAGAGGGAGCTGAAGAAGCTGCAGGCCGAGGTGGCCGAGATGAAGAAGGCCAAGGTAGGGCTGAGGGTGTGAGGAGCAGGAGCCTTAATATCCGTTTTCTGTGTCAAAAGCAATTACTGCTGTCCAGGGCAGATTTTCTTCTCAACACGAAACATTGCCTGGTTTAACCCTTTCCTTTAACCCTTTCTCTTAGCCCAGGGTATTGTCCAAAATGTAACAACTTTCCCCACTAGCAGGGCCCAGGTACAGGATGGTGGGCGTGTGGGGAAAACACGTGCAGGCGTTCTGCTCAGTGCTGCCCCTGTGGTGGGAAGCTGCACCACAATTGCCTCCAGTATGCAGGGAGCACAGGTGAGGCCTGTCCTTCGGTGCAATTTTTGTGTGGAATCCTAGCAATCATCACCATTGTGGCCAGGCTCTGGGCTGGTCATCTTACACGCCTGGTCATGTTTAGTCTTTAGGAGCAACTCTTGAAAGAAGCCCTGTTGTCTTTCCCATTTTAGGTGAGGGAGAGTAAGGTTTAGAAAAGGTCACCCCAGCTGCCAGGAGGTAGTGCTGGAATGTGCACTCAGTCCTCTGCCTCCTAGTCTGGTGTGTGTTCCGAGTGGCACAGTGCCTGCCTTTTCTGCCTTGCTATGGCTCAGATCACTCTCTCCAGGGCCCAGGGACTGCCCTGGAGGTTCCGGTTCAAGGCCGAGGTCTTGTGCCTCTGGTGTCTGGGTCCGTTTTGGCTTCTGCCTGGGGCCTGGAGATCTGTGCTCCATCCCCTGAGTCTCTCTGCCCTGACCGTCAGCCCCTGATATACCCCAGCTGTCCCTAGCCCTGGACCCCGTGAAATGTAGCATTGGTGGCAGCCCCAGCAAGCTTTAGAGGTCTGGCTTTGGGAACAGAGACCCAGGAAAGGGGAACTGTACAGTGCTCAGACTGATGGGACAGGGATCTGCATCCCAGGAGCCATCAACAACTGCATCCTCACCACTGACATGGCTGGTGCTGACCGTGCACACGGGGAAGAGGCGCTGTAGTGACGAGTGATGTAGACCCTTATAGGAAGTGACCACTCAGCTGTCACTGAGGCCAGCCGCCTCTCCTGGGCAGGCTCTGTCCCTAAGCCTGGGACGCAGGTCCATCAGCCTGACCACAGTGGAGAAGTCGTGCCCTGCTGTGGTCAGACCAGCTTGGCCTAGACTGGCCCTTACGTGCCTCACCTTCACCTTCTACTTTCCATGCACCCACCAGTGGATAAGACGTCATAGACACTGAAGGGACTCAAATTCCCACAGATTCCCCTGGGCCCCACACGCCCTCTGGTGGTGCAGAGGGGAAACAAGGAGTGCAGTAGCATACCTACTGCGGCCTGTGCCTCTTGCAGCCACCCCTGGGACAGCCCTGAGCTCTCTGGTCTTTGTCCCCACTCTCTGTCTCCCCGGAGGTTCCTGTCTGATGCTTCTGCAGCGCGGCTCCAGCCTGTCCTGGTCAGCTCCAGCCTCAGCTGGCCATGGCCCTGGCAAGCATCATAAGGAAACATTCTCATTCTTACAGGGTTCTGAAACCTGCAAAAATAATCTACTGCCTAGGACATATTTGAAATTCAGAAGGATCCTGCATATATGTGCATCCGTCTCAGTACTGCTGAGGCCCTTCAGCCAGGGCCCAGCTCCATCCACATAACTCTGCACTTGTGAGCTCAGGGCTGGAAGTCGGCCTAGGGTCATCCCAGGGGTGCCCCAGCAGGGCCCCAGGTTTTCCATCGGAGGGACAGAGAGAGCAGCAACCAAGATTCTAACCAGATGCTGGGAAGGCTATTGTCTGAGGATCTTCCCTCGCTGTTCAGCAAGAAGGCCCAGCAATCCACGAAACTGATCTCTAGGTAGAAGGCCCACTGCCCTCTACTTTAGAGCTGTGGAGCAATGCTGGTCTCAGGTTCAGCACTGCTATGTACTCACCCATCCTGAGACCATCACCTGTGTGGTGGCCTCCACAGAGCTCGGCCACACCTGCAAGTTAGGCAGATGGGCCTTTGGCCAGGGAGACATAGATAGCACCTTCCTAGGAAGCCTCAGCTCTAAGTATGCTAGAGTTCACAGGCCCAGCTTCAGCCAAGGGTCTGACTGGGCCTTCCCAGCCCCAGGCCTTTGGAATAACGTTCACTCTGGACCCCAAATTCCAGCAGCACTGAGCCTGTAGATTCACCCCTTCCAAGCCTTCCCTCCCCAGGAGAAACTGACCCTGCCAGCCGCTTGCTCCCTTGGAAGCTGCCTGCTGTCTTTCTCTGGATACTTTTTCTCTCCTGACTGCAGGGCAAGATGAGATGGTGATATTCCTGGTAATGTCTCAGACCTTGGTGGCAGAGGAAGAACTAGCCTCTCCTTTAACTCCCCCACCCA
Organism: Hystrix cristata; assembly: GCA_004026905.1. NCBI lineage: Eukaryota > Metazoa > Chordata > Mammalia > Rodentia > Hystricidae > Hystrix > Hystrix cristata. Next base: position 31,895 of record PVJO010000432.1, read on the forward strand.
CTATGCTTGAAAAGTATCAAAGGGGCTGTGTACTTTGTGTTCCTGTGTTTGGGGCACTAGGAATGGAAGGCAGATGTTGCAGGACCCAGCAACAGTGGCTTCTTAGCACATCAGGTCATCTCCAGCCACACTAATGGTGCCCTGTGTGCCTTTGGCAAGACCTTGGAGAACTCTGGGGTCCAGGCAGTCTGTGCTTGCTGTGAACTGCCATAGTGCCACCATGCCTGGGGCTGTAGGAAGAGGTGGGTTGGGGAGGTAGATTGACCTAAGCCCCAAGTCTGGCCATCCATCACTAGTTTTATGACTCTAAGTAATTTTCTTCTAAGACTCATTTCCTTGTTTATTAAACTGGAACAATAAGCCTCTCTCCTATGATTGTCATGAGGATGGTGCTGGGATGTAGCCGGTTCTCAATAAATAACAGTGGTTTTTAGTCCTGGAATCCAGCCCTGAGTTTAGTCCTGAGTCTAGTCCTGGAATCCAGCCCTGACCTTCCCTTCAGCTCTATCCACAGCTCAGGCTCTCAGTGGGAGAAAGAATCACCTGCCTCCAGCAACTCAGCCTGGCCTAGAATGGCCAGAGAAGGACGGTGGCTTCGGGTGTTGGTTACAGTTGGATCTTGTAGGGAAGGAGCCCCTGAACCATACAGCTGGCTATAAGGCCACTCCTTTCAGCAGGCTACCCAGTGGCTCCAACTCCTGTGGAGGGGAGAGGGTGCACCCCTCACTACAAAGCCCCATGCCCTGAGCCGGAAGCTGCCTGGCAGGCTCCCAGCCCTGCCCAGCATCCTCAGACCCAGTCACCGCCTGGAGCACATGGGCTATCATTTCCCAGCCCTGCCTTACCCCACTGCCTCTCCCGTCCAGGTGGCCCTGATGAAGCAGATGCGGGAGGAGCAGCAGCGGAGGCGGCTGGTGGAGACCAAGAGGAACCGGGAGATTGCTCAGCTCAAGAAGGAGCAGCGGCGACAGGAGGTAAGGGGCCTGGGAGGATCCCCAGAGCCCTGGTTCAGGCCCCAGTCGCTGCTCTCCTAAGTGATAATGGTTATGCCTGGGTGGAGCGCAGAGGGTAGGAAGGGCAGGACCCTGGGAGCTTCCTGCCAAGCCCCAACGTGTGTATAGGAAGGACTCGAGACCCAGATTTTAGTATATGTGCTGCCAAAGCGAGCACAAGAGAAGAGCAGGCACTTGCCCAGAGTCACCAGCAACCTAGAAGCATGGCAGAGAAGCAGAGCAAGGCAGAGCCCTGGAGTCTGATTCCACACTGCAGTGGCAGATGAGGACAAGGCAGTTGCCCTTGCAGGGGACCACACTCTGACCTCAGGAGGGAGCTTGACTCTAGGTCTCATTTCATCAACACTTTGGGAGCATGAGATTCACCCCACCTGGGAAAACCCAGGCTTATGGCTGCAGAGCTGACCAGCCCATGCCCATCCTGGGCAGAAAGGGCATCAGTGCCTAAGAGTGGACGGCGCTCTCCTCTTTACCACAGTTTCAGATCCGGGCCCTGGAGTCCCAGAAACGGCAGCAGGAAATTGTCTTGAGGAGGAAAACCCAGGAGGTGAGTGCTCTCAGGGAGCGGCGTGCAGGGCCCCGGCCCTGTGGCATGCATGCACGCAGACACACATTCACACACGTACAGGGCCCCGGCTCCCTGGATGTGGGATAACATGTTCTGGTTCTGCCAGAGTGGAGGCAGAGGGGAGCCCAGCCTGCCTGTGCATCTGGCTCTCCTTTCTGTCATTCAGCAAATACAGTCATGCCCAAAGCATGTCAGACCTGTGAAAAGGAGCAAGAGGGCAGACTGCAGACTCTGTCCCCGAATGCCTAAGCTGATCACTTAAAAAAGAAAAAAAAAAAAAAGAAAGAAAGAAAGGAAAAGAAAAGATGGCAATCTCTTTTGTGTTCAATTCCCATCAGACAGGGACCTCTTGGCCCTCTGCAGCCCAAGCCTGGCCCCGCACAGAGCGGCCTCTGTTCTCCCTGCTTGGCCCTCCCAAGCTGGGCCTGTCCCTGCAGCCTCAGGCTGCCCCGCCCACCTTTCCCTCTTCCTCCAGGTGTCTGCACTGAGGCGCCTGGCCAAGCCCATGTCTGAGCGGGTGGCAGGGCGTGCAGGACTGAAGCCACCTATGCTGGATTCGGGAGCTGAGGTGTCAGCCAGCACCACCTCATCTGAGGCCGAGTCAGGGGCCCGCTCTGTCTCCAGCATTGTGCGCCAGTGGAACCGCAAAATCAACCACTTCCTGGGGGACCATCCAGCAAACACAGTCAATGGCACTCGCCCGGCCAGGTGAGGTGGGCCAGTGGTGCTCTGGCCTGTGGGGGCAGAGGATGGAAACATGGGGGGCAGGACCAGGGTGAGGGAGAGCGAGAGGGAGACACTCTGTGCCTCAGTAGTGGTGAGCTACCCAGGCCGTCAGCTCGGGGTGCGGACTCAGTGCAGCTGCAGAGGTTAGGAGCAGTCACATCATGCTTGATCCCCTTTGCCTCTGCCTTCCAGAAAGAAGTTCCAGAAGAAGGGGGCCAGCCAGAGCTTCAGCAAGGCTGCAAGGCTCAAGTGGCAGTCCCTGGAGCGGAGGATCATTGACATTGTCATGCAGAGGATGACCATCGTCAACCTGGAGGCCGACATGGAGCGGCTCATCAAGGTAGGCGCCTTCCCTTCTCTTCCATCCCACCTGCCACCTGTCCTCTGTCACCTCTGACTTCTCAAACCTCTCCTGTCCATTTCGCTCTGGGGGACCTCGAGCAGAGAGCCTGGAGCGGGAGCTGTGGGCAGGGCAGGGCGGCAGCCTCCTGAAGCCTCTCCTTCATCACTGTCCCTCCAGAAAAGGGAGGAGCTCTTCCTCCTGCAGGAAGCGCTGCGGAGGAAGCGTGAGCGGCTGCAGGCCGAGAGCCCAGAGGAGGAGAAGGGGCTGCAGGAGCTGGCCGAGGAGATCGAGGTGTTGGCGGCCAACATTGACTACATCAATGACAGCATCACTGACTGCCAGGCCACCATCGTGCAGCTGGAGGAGACCAAGGTGCCTGCAGGACTGGGCCTGGCCTGAACAGAGGTGGGAGCAGTGGGTGGGCAGGGCAGCCCCAGGTGACAAAGTTCCCTGCCTCCTGGTTCCAGGAGGAGCTGGACTCCACAGACACGTCGGTGGTCATCAGCTCCTGCTCTCTGGCCGAAGCCCGCCTCCTGCTGGACAACTTCCTTAAGGCGTCCATCGACAAGGTGAGTGGGCAGCTCACCTGTGTGGGGCCCCGGGGCAGACACTCATAGTGGAGCCCACAGCCCGACTCCTCCTCACCTGCGTCACTCACAGGCTTAGGCAAGCCGCTAACTTCTGAATGTTGGATTCTGTAGCTATAAAACTGGGGTGATGACAGTACCAAGCTTGTTGTTGGTTGCATGGCTTAAACAAGACGATGCACGTAAGGGGCTCGGCATGGCCCTTGGCACATAGCCTCAGTTAAAGGTGACCCTGTGTGTCTGGTGCAGGCCCATCCTCAGCAGGCTGGGCTTGTGTCTGCTGGAGGTGGAGGGAGCTGCATGTGTACATTGGGCTGGAGGAGCGGAGACAGACAGACCAGGAGGGTTTATGCCAGAACATCAGACGTCCCTCGGGCTTTCTTGGGCCCCTCTCCTCTGTCTCTGACCAAAGGATGTGCTTCCTGTCCCCCTGGGGCTGAGTTTTGGGAACAGATACACTTAGTGAGACTTCCTGTGTGCCTCTGTGTCCTCATCTCTTCTTGTGAGGATACCAGTCATATTAGATTAGGGCTCAGCTGTGTGATCTTGTTGCTCTATTTAGCTCTTTAAAGGCCTTGTCTCCGAACAACGCATTCTGAAGTAACGGGGGTATTAGGACTTCTACATATGAATTTTGGGGGACACACTCTGGTCCATAACAGGTTGTATCCTAAGATGGCCTCCACTAACATGGAGCTAATATGGGAGCTAAAGGGAACAAGGGTCCACCCAGGGCAAAGGGTAACCCCAGACCTTACTCCCTACCCTCAGGGGCTACAGGTAGCCCAGAAGGAGGCCCAAATCCGGCTACTGGAGGGACGACTGAGGCAGACGGACATGGCAGGCTCCTCCCAGAACCACCTGCTCCTGGATGCCCTGAGGGAGAAGGCCGAGGCACACCCTGAGCTGCAGGCCCTCATCTACAATGTGCAGCAGGGTACGTGTAGGTGTGGCGAAAGGCTCAAGCCTCCCAGGGCTCCTGGTTTCTGACCCGAGGTGGTGGTGGTGGGGTGGCTTCTCTGGAACACCCCAGAAGACCTGGTCTGATTCTAGTGGGTGAAATGCAGGGGGAGGCCATTGCTTTTTCCCCACACTCCAGTGGGGTCTCTGAAGCCTTCTTCCCTTCCTGCCTCCCTTCCTCCCAGAGAATGGCTACGCCAGCACCGACGAGGAGGTCTCCGAGTTCTCTGAGGGCAGGTGAGTCTGAGCTGGGATTGAGGGACGGGGGCCCTGGGCTGCCATAACGTCCCAGGGCTGAGCCTGGATTTGGGAGCTCTTTGGGACTCACAAGTCTTAAAACCCAGAGAACCAGAGGGTAGACTATTAGGAAACTAAATTCTCCGTTTCTTCCTCAGTTTCTCCCAGTCATTCACCATGAAAGGCTCCACCAGCCATGATGATTTCAAGTTCAAGGTGAGCTCTGCCAGAGGTCTTGACCAACTTCCCAGCCTGCTCCACACCTTACTATACTCTGACCCCAACCCCGGCTTTGCCCTGATATTGCTGCAGCTGGGATGGAGGTGCCAAAAAGGATCCAGCCTCGAGTCAGGAGGGCTACCCCGATGTGTAATCTGGTACAGCTCATTCTCTTGAGAAAGAAGGAAGCCACTGCTGGCCTCTGTTTCCATTTTGCCTAGTGACATCACCATATTCAGAGGCTCTACTTTCAAAAATGTCTCCCTTTCACCAAAGACTCTGCCCCTTGCCCTGAGTCAAAGTCTAACTCTCTGTGCCTAGTTATTTTTCCTGCAGATAGTTGATTGAACAGGATGGCAGTCGACGATAAGGGAGTTTACTTGACTGCAAGGGATTAGTCATTAGCCTGAACCAAGACCCAAGAGTTGCTAAAAAGAGAAAGGGAGAACTGCAGACCCAGAGCAGTAGATGACTCAGGGTTTTCGGTAACCGATTAGCTGATAAACAGTGAGGAGATCTGTGTGGACATTCTGTTTTGCATACTCCAACCAAGGGCAGTAAAACAAGTTTAGTTCCTGTGGATTTGCCAGGAGCCTGGAGACTGGCTGTGGCGCACAGAAGACAGTGTCTGGGTGATGTCTGCTGGGTCCTTCCGTGGGCTCCTCTCCCTGAGGCCGAAAGGCTCCATTTCCCTCCTTAGGACTCCCCCGGGTCCCCCGTATGTGCCATCCCCTTTGGGCAAGTTGGTCCATCCATCCTTCTATCCTCAGGGGGAGCCCAAGCTGTCTGCCCAAATGAAGGCTGTGTCGGCCGAGTGCCTGGGACCCCCGCTGGACATCTCCACCAAGAACATCACCAAGTCCCTGGCCTCCCTCGTCGAGATCAAAGAGGATGGAGTGGGCTTCTCCATCCGTGATCCCTACTACCGGGACAAGGTCTCACGCACTGTCAGCCTGCCCACCCGGGGCAGCACTTTGTAAGGAGGGGAGCAGGACTCAGGGTTGGGGAAGGGAGTAGGGAGTGGGGTCTGGGCCTCATTGGACACTTCCGTTCTAGCCCCCGGCAGTCTCGAGGCTCAGAGACATCCCCTCTGACTCGGAGGAAGTCATATGACCGAGGGCAGCCCATCAGGTAAGCTCACGTTCCAGAAAGCTCTCCGGAGTCATTGCCGGTCTAGGCCTTGGATGAATGTGTGGCTGTGAGGGTGTGCTCTGTAGTTCACCATGTATACTTTCTAATCTGGGCCAGCTGGCCTGAGTCACTCAGCTTTGCCCATAGTCCCTTCTTTACCCTATCAAGTGGGCACCTGGAACCAGGTAGCCAGGTCACATGCCAAAAACTGTGTGCTGATGTACATTCAATGGAGGCTGCTTTGTAGTAGCTTAAATTCTGACACGCTTCAGCCCCTTTTCATGACTGTGGGTCCTTGGGAGCTTCCACTCCCTTTAAGGCCTTGTGTTTTGGAAGGAATGTAGAAACTCAAAGAACCAGAGAGGTCAGGGCAGAATGGCGAGGTCTTCGCTGATTAGCCACACAGGACCAGGCCCTGCAGAGCTTCTGCGCATGGCAGGGTGACTGAGGGTCCTCTGGCCGTGTACTTAATTTTCAGGGGTGTGGTAGCCTTCCTCAGCTCACACAGCTTAACTGGGGAGGCAGGGCTCGGTTTGACCTCTTGCCATCTCCCCTGGTAGGAGGCAGGAGGATCCGCTCTGGCTCTAGCCTCCCTTCCTCTCCAAGGCCTGGGCAGACACCCATGGCGTTGGCTTGCAAAGTGGCCTTTGTGGACATCTGTATACCTGGCCCTTCAGATTGTTGCTTCGCCTGTGAACTGAGAGAATATCCTTAAGCTGTGGCCTGAAGACTGGGGTAGACCTCATGATGGTGCTCCAAAGGGAGGGAGGATTTGGTTGACCCTAATGACAGCTTTCCAAAGAATGGGATCTGGGAGTATTTATTTATTTATCTGCTTATGTATTTGTGATACTATTGATTGAACTGAGGACTTTAGCCCTGAGCCACATCCTCTACCCATTTTTGTTTTTTCTTTTAAGAAAAGGTCTCACTGAGTTGTCTGGGTGAGGCTGAAGCTTGCGGTCTTCCTATCCCAGTCTCCCAGAGTGCTGGACTTACCAAGATGTGCTACCAGCAAATGTTATTTATTCATTTACTTACTTATGTGGTGCTGGGGATCAAACCCAGGGCCTTGCGCAAACTAGGCAAGTGCTCCACTCCTGGGCTACATCCCCAACCCTGGCAGCACTTCAGTAGTATGTTTGGGGACCATTTTAAAAATCAAAAGCACTATCAAAACGCACAAAAATGTAATAAAATATGGCATTAAATTGTCCATGACCAGCACACTTATTTCTAGTATCAGAGCTGAAACATTGGCAGGAAATGTGTATAGAGTGACTCAAATTTTTTTGCACAAGTTCAAGCATGATACAAGAAAGCACCAGGAGTGTCGATTGTGGGATGGCAAATAAATTTCAGTGAGTAGGTAAATTCCCAAATATAGAATCTGTGACTAGGGTGATGGATTTTTAAGATGAACCTCTAGGAGCTGGACTGGGGACTGACTCCAAGATGTCTGTGCGGAGGCCTGGCCTCGTGTTCCTTAGGTCCAAGACAGAAGGTGCCAGCCCAGCACCAGGGCAGGCCTGTGGGCAGACATGTGGTCACTAACATGCTGTTTTCTGTCCCCGCTCACCAGGTCCACAGAAGTGGGATTCACACCTCCCTCATCTCCTCCCACTCGGCCTCGCAATGACCGCAATGTCTTCTCTCGCCTTACCAGTAATCAGAGCCAGGGGTCAGCGCTGGACAAGTAAGAGCATGGCTGGGGGTAGCTAGGGAGGGCCCCAAGGAGGGAAGGGAGCTGGTGAGCTGGGCCATGCTGGAGGTGGCTGGGAGTAGCTAGCAGCCCCTAGCCCTGCTGAGACATGAGGCCCTGGCATTCCTTGCCCTCTCTGTCCTGACCTCGGTCCCTTCCTTTCTCTGAGCATGCTAGGACCTCAGGAGAGGGCAGGATGGAAGCCACCAAGACGGAGGATGCCCAGCCAGGAGGGGGTGGCTGTGTGGGGCAGGCATACCAGAGGGCTCCCCAGAACTACCCCTTTCCTCTGCCCCCACTGATTCTTTGCTTCTCTCTGAAGCTCCTTCCTTCTGCTTCAGCCACTGCCCTATCCAACTGCAAACACTTCAAACGACGCCCTGGGTTCCTTCCGCATTGTCCAGCAGACAGAGTCTAACCTGTACCTAAAGCTCCTGTCACCAGACTGTAATTGCTAATTGTAATTTCTGTTAACAGCAATACCTGCACTCAAAAGGCACTTTCACCTTGCTTTACCGCCTGCTACCCCATTCATGATTCCTTCTAACCGCAAATCAGCCTTGAGCATTGTCTTCCCTGTTTCACACAAGAGGAATGAGGCCCAAAGAGGAAGCCTGAGGGCTTTCACCTAGAAAGTAGCTGAACAGAGCCCAGAGTCTGGGCCTTGTAACGCCCTTCTACCATCCCTGTGGCCTGAACAATGGGATGCTGCCCAGGAGAAGGAGGAGGACTCCATCCTCCTTGTGTTCCCCTCTGTGCACCTCTAAACTGCTAGGCCAGCCTGGTCCTCTGTAGCTTCCTAAAATCTCCCATACTGTAAGGAACACAACGCTGTGTCTTTGTCCTCTACCTGGTGCCTGATGTCCTCCTGTCCACCTCCCTGCAGAAATGCCCCCTCCTGGGTCAATAGCTGCTCCCTGAATGTTGAGCCTGCAGGTCAGACCCAGTACCCTGGCCACCCTTCTTTCCCAAGCCCACCTCAGCTCTGGCTCTGGTTGGACCTGTGGACAGAGCCCAGCCCTCTGCTCAGGGTGCACTTCTCACCCATTACAACCGCCAGGGATACTCCCTTCTTTGTAAGGATTAGGGTGGGACTCTGCCCATCCCATCCTGGGGATCGCCCTTGCTTCTAGCCAGTGGGCTAGATCTTGGGACCCATGTGTGGTACACAGCTGGCTTCTAGGTATGGTCCTAGCAGACTCCCTTGGGGACAGTGGGCTTTGTAAACCAGGGTGCCCTGAGGGATTGCTGGAAGGAGCCAGCTACTAGCGAAGGGTAGAAGCAGCCGTGGCTGCCTTTGGCTTCAGGCAGGTACCAGCATTGCTGGGGTGTGGTGGCCAGTGAGGCTGGAACCAGCAAAGAGCCCCGGAACCATGTCCCCGAGTATAGAGCTAGCCTCTCCTGGCTCCCATCCTGCTATCTGAGGGACCCCCACTGGCTCACTCCTGGGAGAGTTCCCAGCTCCCAGGCCAGCCTGTCCCCACCTCCTTCCCTGCTCTCCCCGAGGCCCTCCTCCCTCTGCCTCTCTCCACTCCTCGATGAGAATGACCATCCTCTGACCTCTGCCGCTGCTGCTGCCACCGTCACCCCTGCCACCCCTGTGTGTTTTCCTCTCTCCCCTAATCCAGCTAATTTTCTGCCCTCCCCAGGTCTGATGACAGCGACTCCTCTTTGTCGGAGGTCCTGAGGTACACACAGAATGTCTCTCGTGTTCGGTCTCTTCTCATTCTCTCTCCTCTCTCTTCCTTTGCTTCCCGCTGCACCAGCCCTTCCCGCCTGTACGCCTGTCCTCAGCATGCGGCCCCTCCTCTCCCAGCCCCCTGCCTCCCTCTCTTCTGCGCCCCTCCTGACACTTCTTCCCGTGCCCATGGTTCCTCTCGCTCAAGGTGGCCGCATGGCCTCTGACTGCACCAGGCCCTGCTGGAGTTGGGGCCTTGGGGTGGGGACGCAGTTGCTTGTGGCCAGCCCTGTTCTCTTCTCCCTCCTGGCCTGGGCAGGGAGGAGTGGAGCATGGAAGCCTGGGTTGACCGGGGCCAGAGCTGAGCTGTGCTGAGTGTCCCAGGGCAGGGGAAGGGCCCTGGGCCACATGATTCAGCTGGGTTGCTGCTCCTTTGAGAGATGTTGGGTGGTTTAATGAGTGCTCAGGGTCCTGTGATATAGCTTGTGCCAGTGGGGTGAGCCCTTCAGATCCTGGCCCTAAGAGGGCCACCCAGCAGGGCAGCGCCTCGTGCCCACATCTCTTGGCACAGGGATATGCGGGCAGCTCCTCCCCGCTCAGCCTATGGGATGAGCAGAGGCCAGTCTCCGCAGCCACCTAGCACAACGCCGCACCACAGAGGGCCAGCCCAGGACCTTCAGGGGCTGAGCTCCTGAGCAGAAAGGGCTGTCTATGGGCCGAGCACCCACCAGCCCTCTAGCATCACTCTGCTCCATGCTCCAGCATGGTGTTGGGGTTGTTGTCCTCCTGTGCAGTGAGGCTTTGCCACCAGGAGACGTTAGCCACCGCAGGCAGCTTGCTCGTCCAAAGGAGTACTTTCTTCTCCATATATCCCACAGCAGGCTCAGGCTGATGGCCCAAACCACTGGAGAGCAGGGCCAGTTTGGGGAGCTGTTTGTGTGTGTACACGGCTGCCAGCAGATGGCCTGGCCAAGTCCACAGGGTCTCTGTCAAAGCGCTGTGGCAGGACACTGGTCATTTCTAACCCTTCAGCCAGAGTGTTGCTGGCAGGAACAACATTGCCTTTGAAAGAGAACTAGATTTTCAGATATAATTCAGACAGGCTCTCATTCCAAGATCCTTGCTGAGAAAAAAAAATCCTCAGAACCCTCAGGAAACAAGTGTCGCAAAATTCTGACTCACTCCTCGTCCCCTCTCCCAGAGGCGTGGGGAACGCAGAGACAAGGAGGTGCCATCCAGGTCCAGAGAGGCCCCAGCCGCCTAACACCAGCCTGAGTTGGGGCCCCTCAGGGATTTGTCCCTGTGTAAATAGCAGACATGGGGCTGGTCATGCTGGCCCAGCAGGGGCGCATGGTAGGTGTATGTATGTGTGTGTGCGCACGTGTGCGCAGGTCTTGCTGCTTGAGACATGCAGGCCCCATAGGCAGTCATGAGGAAATGGAGAGATGGTGGTCAGGGTGTTTACGGGGAAGACAATCTGAGCACCCTTCCTCCCTGTTCCCACCCCTTGGACTTGGTGGCAGAAGCAACATAGGTCTCTGATGGTAGCTGCAGGGCTCATTCCGGCCCTGGAGCCCACGCCCTGCCTGCTGGGCCTGGGCACATTTGTATCTCAGGTTCTGGGCCAGGTGGCACCAGACAGGAACTCTTTACATGCAGGGTTCGTGCCTGCTCCTCCTTCCAGCTATGCCTCACATGGGGCTTGTTCCCCGTAAGTGTTCAAGTTACTGACTGCAGAGTTCTGTAAACACAGGCCCTCAGCCAGGCGTGGTGGCACACACCTGTAATCCCAGTATTCTGGGAGGTTGAGGCAGGAAGATCCCAAGTTTGAGACCAGGCTGAGCAATTTAAGTAGCTTAGCAAACCTTATCTCAGCATAAAAGAGGGCTGGGGATGTAGCTCAGAGTAAAGGCCCTGGGTTTGATCACCAGTACAACAACAACAAAAAGAAAAGCTGTCCTCACCCTGCACAGCATTTCCCACTCTTAGGCCTCAAGTGGACTTCGGCCAGAGGTCCTGGAGTCTTCGTCCTAAGGCCCTCCGCCCCTTTTTGCCCCGACCCCATCTCCCGTGTACCCCCGCCAGCCTCGCTGTGTCCCTGGCTGACAGGTCCACTCTCTCCCTCTCTCCTGGGAAGGGGCATCATCACCCCAGTCGGAGGAGTGAAGGGTGCGCGAACGGCCCCGCTGCAGTGCGTCTCTGTGGCCGAGGGCCACACCAAGCCCATCCTCTGCCTGGATGCCACGGACGAGTTGCTTTTTACAGGGTCCAAAGGTGCGTGGAGCCCCGAGAGGCCAGGTGGGCTAAGGACCTCCCTTGTAGAGTGGGCTGCAAAGCAGACAGAACACAGAGCCCCAGGAGTTGTGGCTCTGGAGGTCAACTCACTCCACCCTTATCTCTTGCCCCAGCTGGCCGCTCCCAGGACTTCCCTCCAGACCTCCCTTAGAAACTTCTCAGGGGCCCAGTCTGCCTTGGCTGGTCTCAGTCCTCCGATACTATCACCCCAGTGACATCACCCAGCACCCTCAGCTACGTAGGTCAACAACACAACCCCACAATGTCCTCTGCCAAGTCGCAACAGTGCAGTCAGAAATGTGACCAGTACAATCCCAGCACTGAGGAAGGCTGATGCATAAGGATTGTAAATTCAAGTTCTGGTCAATTTAGCAAGACACTGTTTCAAAATTAAAAATAAAGATTGGAGGGTGCTGGGAATGTAGCTCAGTGACAATGAACCTCTGTGTTTGAGCTTCAGTATTGCTCGCCCCTCAAAAAAAAAAAAAGAAAGAAAAAGAAGAAAGAGAAATTTGACCAGCAGAAAAGAACAAGTATGTAGTAGATACAGGTAATAGGAACACAAGCATTTGTATATCTCCCCAGCAGCTGTCAGTCAAGGAGTAATTGATTCCAAGGTTTCCCGAAAGATCTGCTTGTTCATGGGTATTAGCATTGGTAGGAACAGGCACCAATGGCTTGGGAGTTTTATTTTAGCTCAGGACATCTTGACAATACTCCCCTAACTCACCCTGATCTGAAGCGCTCACTAACTTATTCTTTGCCCCGAGTTTGTTACGAGTGGATGGTTTTCTGTCCCTCAGACTTGAGCCCCTGCCTCTAGAGCTCCCGGCCACGCCCTGCTCACCCTGACAGCCCTGTAGGGCGTCCCCACATCCCCCAGCCGAGTCCACTCCCTTCCTCATGGCACCCTCATCTCCCACAGACCGCAGCTGCAAGATGTGGAACTTGGTCACTGGGCAGGAGATCGCAGCTCTCAAGGGCCACCCCAACAACGTGGTCTCCATCAAGTACTGCAGCCACTCAGGGCTTGTGTTCTCTGTGTCCACCTCCTACATCAAGGTGTGGGACATCCGGGACTCAGCCAAGTGCATTCGGACCCTCACGTAAGTGCCCTGCACCCTTGGCCTGTCCCAATGGTGATGGTAACAGGCTGCTCTTGGGGCAACACTTCCCAGCCCAGGTGGTCCACTAGCCAGAGCCCAGCCTGGCCATGGGTTTGGCCTGACTCTGGGGAACAAAAGGTGATCCCTTGGTTTGGGGGACAGTATCTGGGGCAGCAGACTGGTGAGCTTGTGGCCTGCCTGACCTTTGTATGGCAGGCCACTGTGGCCACCTTTGTCCTAGTCCCCAAGCCCTGTGAGATGTGCCGGGCGTGAATCCTGGGAACTGGGAAGAGGTACTGGGAAGCAGGGTGAGCGAGATCCCCTGCAGAAGTCCTGTTTTATCTTTGACTGACTTGGCAAACCACAGTCTGATATTTAATTTGACCCTTGAGAAGTAGACGCAGGGTGCAGCATTTTATGCTGTATCATGCTATAATGGCAGATGTCATTGCGCATTTGTCTGAACCCACAGAGTGTACAGCACTGAGCGAACCTCACTGTAAATGATGGACTTGGGTGATATCACTGTGTCCACCAGGTTCGTCAGTTGTGACAAGCACGCCACTGTGGTGTACGGTTGGTAGCGGGTGAGGCTGTGTGTGTGTTGGGGAAGGAGGTACATGGGAAATGCCTGTATCTTCCACTCAGTTTTTCTGTAAGGCTACAACTGCTCTTAAAAAATGAACAGCAACAACAACAAAAAGATACCTTAGGAGAAAAGGAAACAATTGGGTATTTTCGCCTCTTTTTATAGTTGAGACTAAGAGAGGTTAAATGATTTCACAAGATGCAGGCTCCCTCCTTGGTCTTATGGTCTTCCTGTGCCTGCTCAGGCACCCCAGTGGGGCACACAGGGACATGCCTTGCTGGGAGTAGAGCGGCGCCTTCCTCTTGGTCCCTCAATCCTGTCAGTCAGGAGGCTTCCTGCAAAAAGTGGTTCATCTGGGCTAGTCCGAGTGAGGTTCGATGAGTTTCCTGGCCCACAAGGAGGGACTGTTTTGACCTCTGGATTTGCCTGTCTTCACCTGGGCAGGTCCTCGGGCCAGGTGATCTCAGGTGACGCCTGTGCCGCCACTTCCACACGTGCCATCACCAGTGCCCAGGGGGAGCACCAGATCAACCAGATGGCCCTCAGCCCTTCAGGCACCATGTTGTACGTCGCCGCAGGCAACGCCGTCCGCATCTGGGAGCTGAGCAGGTCAGTGAGCTGTCTGCAGAGACAGAGGTGCCTAGGGGGTCCTCAGACCTCAGAGTGAGACGACCCACCCCAGGGTGGGCAGGACCTCAGCCGCCTTCAGCCCTCCATGCTGCCGAGCTGCGTCCTCTGAGACCTCTGGGATTCAGGGAGCCTCAGGTCTAGGTTCTTGATCTTGCCTTGGGGGAGGGGGACACTCTGGCTGGCCAGGGGTTCCCCCTAAGCTACCACCCCTGGCTGGCCTTCTCCCCACTGCAGGTTCCAGCCCATCGGCAAGCTGACTGGTCACATTGGCCCGGTGATGTGCCTAACAGTCACCCAGACTGCCAACGAGCACGACCTTGTGGTGACCGGTTCCAAGGACCACTATGTTAAGGTAGCTGAGGCCTCGCTGCTCTGAGGCCTGGCCAGGGGTTGTTCTCAGTGTTTCTTCCACTCTCTTCCACCTTTATCTTCTGTTGCCTTGGGAGGACTCATGAACATACTGGACTTCTGGGGATTTTTACTGAAAAAAGCAAAGAAAGAAGGCAGGAAGGTGCATGCAGAGAGCTACAGAGTACAGCGTTGTTTTGTAAATGGAGAAAAATTAGAAACAGCCTAAATGTCAAAGGGTAGATGGAAAAATCCACTGAATGGGCTGAAGTACAACTATTAAAATGGTAAACAGGTAGCTGGACCTGGTAGCACACACCTGTAATCCCAGTGCTTTTGGAAGGCTGAGGCAGGAGGACCACAAGTTCGGGCCTAGCCTTGGCAATTTAGTGAATTAATGAGGCACTGTCTCAAAATAAAAAATAAGTGAAGAGCTGGGTTTTAGCTCAGCATGAAGGCCCTGGGTTCAATTCCTAATACCACACACACACACACACACACACACACACACACACACACAGATAAATAGGGGGAGGGGGAAAGTATGCAAACAATACTGGGGCAGAAACTATGGTTAGGAACCAGAAGGGAGCTATGAAAGGGAATTGGGTAGTAGAACTGTGGTGAATATTTGCACAGCAGTGCCAGGGCTGGCCTCTGGATCTCCAGGCTCTCGTTACCCCTCCTCCCCACAAAGATGTTCCAGCTGGGTGAGTGTGTGTCTGGCACCATTGGCCCTACCCACAACTTTGAGCCCCCACACTACGATGGCATCGAGTGCCTGGCCATCCAAGGAGACATCCTGTTCAGTGGCTCCCGGGACAATGGCATCAAAAAGTGGGATCTGGAGCAGCAAGAGCTCATCCAGGTAAGGTAAAGGGAAGGGAAGGGCTGGCCAGGGCAGAGCCTCAGGCAGGGAGATCCCAGAGCTCCCCAGGCATGCTCGCCCCACCCAGCCCCTGCAGCCTGCCCTGCTTCTGCAGGTCCCCTGGGCACCTGCTCTCGCCCTTGGGTTTGCAAGTGAAGCCCAGGTGCCCTTTCCCAAGAGCATTTCCATTTTTACCTGATCTGTCTGAGGCCTGAAGGCTTCTCCACCATGGCAGAATCTTGGGTCTAGGCCTGGGGGATAGAAGAGAAGCCCCCAGCACAGACTAGCACAGACCAGCTTCTGGGGCCCACAGCCCCTGGAGAGGCCAGGGGAGCCTGGAAACAACCCTCCACCAGCAAGCGTATGCTCTGGGGGCCCCAGGACCTGTGCTCCCTCCCTTCATGTCCCCCAGCCTTCACCAGACCCATTCCTCCCTCCTGCAGCAAATCCCCAACGCACACAAGGACTGGGTGTGTGCCCTTGCCTTCGTCCCGGGCCGCCCCATGCTTTTGAGCGCCTGCCGCGCGGGTGTCATCAAGGTCTGGAACGTGGACAACTTCACACCCATCGGGGAGATCAAGGGCCATGACAGCCCCATCAATGCCATCTGCACCAACTCCAAGCACATCTTCACAGCCTCCAGGTTGGTGCTGCGTGGAGGGCTGCCTCTGCTGCCAGCCCTAGGGTGGGTAGGATGGCTGGGAGGCTCAGCAAGCAGAGCCCATTGTGCCCTCCTTTCTGTGCCTGGCCAGAGTGCCGGGCGCTGAGGTAGACGGGAGCAGGGAGCTGCTGGGCCCCAGGCTAGGTCTCACCCACCCATCTCCATGCTTTCCTGCCCCTTACACGGCAGTCACGCCCTGTCCCCACCCTGTCCAGGTAGCCCTCAGACCACAGAGCAGCCCTGCCACCCACAGACCAGAGCTCCTGAGCCCCAGCTCTGGTCCCCTGTGCGGGCAGCGCCCAGGCCCTCAGTCCCAAGGGTGCTACTCAGAGTGTTTCTTCTTTTTCCTTCTTGTTCCGACCATGTCCCTCTTCTCCCTCTCCCCTATCCCGTGTCCTCCTCCTCTCCTCTCTGCCTCTCCGCCTCTCTCCCCCCACAGTGACTGCCGGGTAAAGTTGTGGAATTACGTCCCTGGACTCACCCCCTGCCTTCCTCGCCGAGTCCTGGCCATAAAGGGCCGCGCCACCACCCTGCCCTGAGTGTCCCCATCTTTCCCCATCTCCTCTCTTGTTCTTCCCTCTTTCCTTTTCCCTCTCTTTCCCCACTTCGATCTGAGCTGCTTCTTGACGGTATGAGATTATTTTACTCTTTCTTCCTACACTCTCCCTTCATGTCCTGCCTGCCCCTCTTCCAAGCATGGACAGGGAGAGGGGCACCAGTAGCAGGAAGCAGAGGGAGGGGAGCATTCAGGCCTGGACCAAAATACCCCAAAAAACACAGCAAAAGGAAAGCCTAGGAAAAGGACCCCCCTGGGTGCTCCCTCCCCAGCACGCCTCTACCCCAGAGTCTGCCCTTCCTAAGCAGTGCCTGCCTCTCCGCCCCGCTGCTGGTGGGAAGGGGGGAATCGGCCTGTCCTTTACTTTTAGGGGCAGCCAGCTGGGCCCACTCTGAGAGCTGACCAGCTCCCTCTCTGTCCTCTCTGCCCTCTCTGCCAGTGACCTGACGGTGAAGTTTTGGAGCGCTCGGCGGTTACCGGAGGCCCACCCTAGGAGTTAGGTCAGAGGGATGCCCAGACTTTCCACCCCAGCAGCCCGCACAGTATGGAACGGAAGCTGTGGCCAAGCAGATGGGCAGCTGCACAGGGGACAGAGGGTGCGGTCCCTCTCCTGCTCCACTGCCTCTCCCTTGGACTTCCCACAGTATACTGCCCTCTCCTCCCTCCCCTGCCTCTTGTGAGCCTCCTGGTGAGAGAGAGGTTGGGGAGGAATTAAGCTGTGAAGCCAAAGGCATTTCCCCTCTTCTCTCTCCCCCAGCCATGCCCTGGCCTCCCCTCCAGCTGGCCATGGTGTTTCCTGCTGAGCCCGCCCTGCCCTGTCCTCCCCACTGTCGGCCCAGGGCGGGGCCCTGTAGAAGGTCAAGTAGCCCCAGCCCCATAGTGCCCCTCTGATGAGCTGGCCTCCCCTGTATCCCCCAGCCCAGCTTCTGGAGCCACTGCGCCTGCCTCTGACCCAACAAGGTAGTCCTCAGGTAACCACGGAGACCAGGATAGGGGCTGGGCCTTGTAGCTGACCCTAAACCTGTGTCCACCAACAGCTAATTCTAGTGGGCCCCAGGTATTCCTCAGAGGCCCTTTCTGATAGGACCATGGAGGAGCTATAGAAAGACCCCTTTGGGGAGATGGTCAGGAATTCTTCAGTTATTTATTTTTATTTTTTCTGTTGCCTCCTGGAAGCTGACTTGAAGTTTCTTCCCACAAATTCTGTCCCTTAGCTAGGGGATCTGCTCCCATGGCACTCGGGGGCCACCTCATATGTTTGCTTTGCTTTGCAGAAGAGGAAAATACCCCCTTCCACACTTTGCAGCTCCAGCCTAGCCCCAACTCTGCCCCCAGGGACCCTTCTAGTGCACCCCTGGCAACTAGGCTGCCTGACGCTTCAGTGCCTTCCTCGGCCCAGGCCTGGCCCTCTGCTGGGCAGCCTTACACCAGCCATGCCCACGGTGCCACCTGTGTCTTCTCACAGGGTCTCGTGCCCACTGCCCCTGGAAGATGGGGGAGCTCTCCCACAGCCAGGGCCAGGGAGCCCCACTCCCCAGAGTCTCACATGGTCATGTAGGAAGCAGCTCGGTGGGCTGTCTGCTAGGAAGCAGCTTGCATCAACCGTGTTTCATCCTCATTGGGGACGGAATCTCTTCAGCTTCTTTCCCGTGGTTATTCGGGAGTCACATTTTCAAGCCTTAAACCCAGCAAAGTGTGCCGTCCTTCCTTTTAGATTAGTGTGGAGGAGGCAGTTAGCTCCTGGAGCAGTTTCCCCTGGGGTTGTGGCTTCACCGCTCCAAGCATGGGGCTAAATCAGTGTTCGGGTGCCCCCTGTTGGGACAATTCTGGATTTTCAAGAGTGGGTCTCTGGAGGGGCCAGCTCCATCCCTCACCCCAGGCTTCCCCCAAGCTTGTCCACACTGTTTTTCTACACTGGTCTTGTGCTTCTCGGCCTCAGTCTGGGAGCCAGGAATCCCCACTCTGTTCGGATGATGCAGTGACTTTTGGACTTTCCACCAGTGGCATTGTCTCTGCCCTCAGCTCCTTTTTGGGTGGCCAAGGCGCTTGGAGCCTCCTGTGGCAAGGGAGGGTCTGGCCCTGGCGAAGGCTGTGTGGGGTCCCCTCCTTGGAGCTACCCTGGAGGCTGAGGAGGATATCCTGCCTGTGTTGGTCCCTGCTGGATGCATCAGGTCTGGTGAGCTGATGTCGAGACAACCCGCCTCAAATGCTGATCTTTCTGGATCCAGAATGGTCTCTCTGTGCTGACTGCAGAGCCTCCTTCCTCTGCCCACCCCAGGTCGCTGGGCAGCTTCCTTAGCGCTCTGAAGTGACCACCTGTCTCCTCTCCTGCCTCATCCAGCCCTCCCTACCTGATGGAAAGCTTTGACCTTGCACCCCAGAAGAATGACCCCGTCTGCATGACTGTTTACAAACTACAGAAACATGTGAGACTTGTGTCCCCTGCCCTGCCCCTGGGGGCTGGGGGTGCCCCGGCCTGGGGTGACTGTACTGTAGCTTCAAGGCCTGTTCTTGCACAAGGTGTGGTCTTAGGGCCGCGAGAGGTGCTCACCATCATTGCCCGCCATCTGCTGTCCTGATGGGTCACTACCTCACGGCAGGGCCGGCTCCCCTCTAAACTTGAAGTCCTTCGGGATCCCTCAGCCTGACATCCCTGAGCTGCTCTAAGCTGTGCTATATGAGCACTGGGGTCTCCGCCCACTCGGGACATCCAAGGTACATAGGTGGGGGCAGGCCCCCGGCACCACTTGCACATGCATCCTAAATGTTGGAAGCACAAACCAGGTGTGATCTGAGCACAATGGCAGGGCTCTCAGCAGGCAGTGCAAGGCTCCTTGCAGGTTGGCCAGGTCCCAAGTTAGACAGGGATGCCATATTGGGAGGTAGTCAGCTGCCCTTGCTCAGAAAAAGGCTTGGCCTAATTCTGGGGCTTTTCATGTCACGCTGTGTCCCCATTCTGAGACTTGAGACCCAAGGAGCAGAGCACACCCTAGACCACACTCTCCAGTCTTCTGCCTGAGCACAGGCTGATGCCAGCCCTCCTGAGCCTGAAAAGTGTGGCCCCAGACCCCCTGTCTCCTGAGCCAAGCCCTGGCCCTGTTTTTGAAGCTGACTGGCTTCCACTGCCTGTGGGCTTCTCAGCACAGTCCCACATCAAGGCCTCATTCTCGGTATTAGCCAGTTCAGTGTTTGCTTTCAATCCCATGATTTGACTCCTCCAGGGCAGCCAGCACCCCCCAAGGCTGCACCTGGAGCCACCTTTGGAGACTGCCGAGGAGGGAGGGGAGGGATGAGGCAGAGGCCGCACAGCGGGGCCTTGAGGTGGTCAGGGTGCCACCACTAGCCACTTGGGAAGAGACAACTGTGAATATGGGAGTGGCTTCCTATCCACCCACCCTTGCCACAGCTGAGGTCTTGGAAACTCTCCTCACCCTCCCTCATCCAGCCTTGCTGCCCGCCTGGGGCTGTGTGGCTTGGCCACAGGGCAGTTTAAAGCACAAAACCACTGCGGTGAAGATACTGAGTCGTTTGGACTTTCACATACCGCCTAATGTGGTGGAGACAGGCAGGCAGCTGCTGTGAAGTCAGGGGACATGATGTCCCTTTGCCCTGCCTTCTCCTAACTCTTGGGGGCCACCCCCGCTGGCATCTGGGCTGGGTGCAGGCACACCCCCTGGTTGTTCAGACCCTGCCTGGGCCTGGTATGTTGCGGGCAGGGCCTGCCTGGCAAGAGCAATGAACTCCCTCCCACTGCGAAGCCTAACCTTGGGGCGTTGTCTCTTTGCCATCTCAAACAGGAAACTGCTTGCTGCTTTCTTTGCTGGGCACGGCCTCCTCCTGGTCAATGGCCAGTGCCCCCCACAGGCCTTCCTTATCCTGGCCTTCCCTTCCTGGCTCCTGGATCTCCATGCCCTGTGGAGCAGAATCTGCGGGGAATGCTGTTTCTCTTCGGCACCTGTGTTCTGTCCCCTATACCCACCCTCCTCTACCTCCAGCACTCAGATGAACCCCCAGTCCCTACCACACCCCAGCTTGGTCCTTCAAATGTGTGTCCCAAGGCCCTTGCCAAGAAGTAGGGAGTAGAAACTACTTGATGAAGAGTAGCCAGTCAGAGAAGATCCCTGAGGTGCTGGGGCCTTGCCTGCCCGCTAGCTCTTTTCTAGCCATTGCCCCTGCCCAGGCTTGTGTGCCCCTCTGAGATGTGGCTAGCACAAGGTGTATATACATTTTGTACCTCTGCTGATTGTACATAGTGTATGAAAGTTATTTAAGCCTCTTGCTGTACATTTCTGTTCCCAGATTGAATGTGTGTGTGTTCTAAGAAGTTGTCATAAATAAAACTTGAATGACTGTTGTCTTTGGAGGGATGGCCCCTTAGGGCTGCTGAACTTTGGCTAGTGGCCCTTCTTTGGGGTGGGAAATTGGTGGTGGTGGCAGTGGATGAGTGGGGCTGGCCTCTGGCACTGGGTCCAGGCTAAGAACTGAGCTGAGAGTCTGGGGCTTCCCCAGTTAGGAAGCAGAGCTCAAGGAAGGTCCACTTCTCCTCCAGACCTCACATGTTGCTTCCTGGGGCCAGAGCAGATACAGTTGCTGAAAGAGCGGGCTCCAGCATTTATTGAGCACCTATATATTCCAGGCACTGTTCTGGGCATTTCCATCGGATCTTCATGACCCTGTGGGTAGGTGACATCTTCATTTTATGGAATGAGAAATGTCTCAGATTGGAAGTGAGTTAATTGTCCAGGCTCACAGTTGGAAAGGCCAGACCCCAGATTCAAACCCACCCTGCCCAACTGTGGCCTCATGTTCTCCACTAACCTAATGAATACCTTCTCTAGGGCCTGGAATTCGCTGTGTGCTGTACATGCCACACATTTCGTTCCCTCATCACTTACGGAGTGAAGATGGAAACATAAAAGTTCCTATCAGAAAGTATCTCTATAATGGTTGTCATTTTCATTTAGTCTTTTAAAAGCTGTACTCCCCCCACATCCACACCCTTTTTCTTTTTAGATGCCTGAAATCGAACCCAGGGCCTTGCATATGCTATACCACTGAGCTACACCCCAGCCCCACTCTGTTACCTCTGGATACCTAGACCTCACTCCATCATCTCGGGATGAGGGGTGGGGAGGAGCTGCATCATCACAGGCACAGACGCTCTGAATGCTTTGCTTTCTACCAAGTTGCTCTCAACCTACAAAGTCCCTTATCACTCAAGAGCTTATGCAGACCTGCAGCTGTGACACAATCCAGCCAGCAGTTCCCAAGTTTGTGGCAAGCAGTCATTGGGGTGGGGGTGGGGGGACAGTACTCAAGGAAGATTCCGCAGGAGGCTTCCAGTCCTCAAGTAAGAGGGGACCCTGAGCCACACAGTGGGCAGTTTCCCCAAGTCCCCAGCCCTTCAGCGGACACAGAGCCTCCTGTCTTGGAAAGCAGGACGGCTTCAGGAGGACGATTGTTTTTGGCTGGCCACCTGAGCCCTGCCCTTGCTCTCTCAGGCCGTATTTTCCATAGATCCTGTCCTACAGTGCGGACCCTCTGGGCATGGCAGGAAGTAACAGCTGGGCGTGGCCAGCCACAGCCAGGCTGGATGTGGGAGTACAATCTGGGGACTAGGCTCTGGTGACCTTTCAGGGGCCTTCAGAGGCTGCGTCCTCCTGGCGCTGCACTCCTCCCTCACCTCCTTCCCCAGAGGGCTTACAGCCAAAGTTCAGGTCTCTCTGTGTCTCAAGGATGCCAACACCCTTGAGAAGAGGGGCACAAGGTTAGGGGACTCTAAATTTTGTACTGTGGAGTGTTTTCCCCCAAGATTGTAGGAATACTACCTATTTTAGAAAATTTGAAGAACAAAAGTCAAAGAAAATCTCATTGAAGATCTAAGCTTCAGGGAAGCTTTCCCAGACAAGAAAATGTTACTTTGGTTTGACTAAGGTGATTTGAGGGATCATCAGAGCAGTCTTAGAAATAGGTCTTAATCCCAAATCACTTGACCTACCATTTAATAAGATCTACCATTTATCATTGCTTGTAGCAAAGCAAGATTGCTGCTTGGGGTCAAGGGAGGGGTAGGAGTGTGTCGCCGAGTCTGATGAGATTTCTTGTTCACCTCTATCTATAAAGTAGCCAGCTGATAACTTCCCTAATGACAGCTGGTGACAGCTGACATGGGAGCCAGAGAACAGGCTAAGGAGAAGAAGATCATCCTCCTGACCAATGCAGAGACTAGTGTGGCCTTCAGTGCCACTGTATTATTTACCTTTCTAGAGTCAATGGTTTGCAAAAGAGCAGAGTTAACACAGGACAAATACAAGTTGCAACATTTGCTACACAAGCCGAATGCAGGGAGAGTGCAGAACATCTACCTATGCATTAGAGACTGGAAAGATCCAATCAAGGGCCGGGAGCCCACAGCTACGTCCCATGTTTGTCCGTGTCTGCACTAAAAGGCTGAAGAAATATGTACTGTAACCAGGATACGATGCTTGCAGCAGAGATGAAGACCAGAGCTCCCCTGAAGCAACGGCAACCATCTTCAATGACAGCAAGGCCCCGAGCTCCTTCTGCGATGAGTCCCCTTCAGGAGAACCAGCCACAACAGAGCTTCTCCTGGGAAACAGCTGGCACCCATCTTGCTCCTGTTCCCCTTCATACTGTGTTGGCAGTACTCTTCAGGTGGATCCTCTATGCCCAGAACCACGCCGACTCAGTCCAGCTGGGCGTTCCTGCCTACATTGACAATAATAAGTCTACAACAGCCACCTGTGAGGCTCGGAAGCATGGCCAGGGAACTTCAGCTGCTGGGTCCAGGCTGAGACAAAACTACAAGGAAGGCAAATGGCAGAGAGAGGCAAGAAAGGCGAGAGCTTGGGCTAGCAACAGAGGCCAGGCACTGCATAGGACAGAGCTTCAGCCAGGTGAGTGTGTGTTTGCCCCTGGGAGACTATCCTTTTTTAGGACATTGGGTTATTGTCCTATAAACTTTGCCTGGGGCCCAATGAGTAAAAGTCAGGAGGAACAGGGGGAAAAGAGTAGGATCATTGGCTGCAGGAGCAGCAGATGACCCTGCATAGATCGAGAGACACTCCAGGGACTGCTGTCAGCTGGGCCAGGGTCAGGCTGACTCTGACGGGCAATAGTAAAGAGCAAGTGCTGGGCCAGTCCCCTTAGCACAGGAAGACACTCTGCTTCTTTGGAGCAACAGTAAGCAAGCCTGGAATCCAGGCCTGAGTGCAGTCGCTTTGGCTGTATGCTGGGCTAAGTCAAAGGGCAGCTTCGGTGCTATTTTATAGAGCCAATCTGTTCTTAGCTGTGTGACATCCAAACTCTCAGATCTCCCAGGATATTTTGTGAGCAGGCTAATAATACTTTATGAAATCACTCCTGTTTCAACTAACCATCAAGAACTCTGCCCAGAGCCAGGCGTGGCAGTGCGTGCCTATAATCCCAGAACTCTGGGAAGCTGAAGCAGGAGGATCAAAAATTCAAGGCCAGCCCTGGCAATTTAGCAAGACTGTGATGGACTTGTTGTGGTCAACTTGAGCAGGAACGCCCAGCTGGATTGAGTTGGTATGGTTCTGGGGATACAGTATCCACCTGAGGATTGTTGCCAACAATATAAAGGAGAAGGGGAGCAGAAGATAGGGGCCAGCTGTTTCCCAGGAGAAGCTCTGTTATGGCTGGTTCCCCAAAAGGGGATTTAGCTGTTCTAGTCACAGAAGGAGCTCAGGACCTTGCTGTCATCGAGGATGGCCACTGTTCACTCAGGTGAGCTCTGGTCTTCATCTCTGCTGCAAGCATCATATCCTGGTTCCAGTGTAGAATTTTCAGCCTTTAGTGCAGACACAGATGTACATGGGACAGTGCTATGGGCTCCCAGCCCTCGATCGGATCTTTTGGGTCTCCAGTGCACAGACAGACAATCTGCACTCTTTCTGCATTTGGCTTGTGTGTGTGAATGTTGTAACCTGGACTTGTCCTGTATTGACTCTGCTCTCTTGAAACCATTGACTCTAATACAGAGACTTTATCTTGAAATAAAAAAAATTGAAAGGGCTGAGGATGTAGCTCAGTGCAAAAGCCCTAGGTTCAATCCCTAGTACAATGAAAACAAAACAAAACAAAACAAAACAAAAAACAAGCACACTGCCCAAAATAGCTGGATTCTAGGGACCTGGCTCCCAGCATCCAGTTTGTAGTTCAAGTTGGTTCAAAAGATCTGGCCTCAGGTCACTTGGCTGAATGGAAGAAGGACAGAGAGAGGCAGAGCCCGGAGAGGCCAGCCTGGACCCAGATGTTTGCTGGCTCACAACTCACGGCTGTACCCCAAGCTGCCAAGGACTGACACCTACTTCCACAGGAGTACAGAATTTCTGCTTTTATTAGAGTAGTCCTTCAGTGGCACGCAATTTCTAGTGCAGGGCTTGGGAGATGGGCCCCACTATCAGTCTTGGGCCCATCAGCTTCAACTCGAGGATGCAGGCTCAGAAGTAGCCCCTTTGGGCCCGCCTCCTGCAGAAGCAGGAAGTGGGGGGGCTAGACAGCAGCAGCAGCTTCTCCTTGGCTTCCAGCACGAGGATGGTCTGCGTGGCAAGGCTGCTGACCATGGGATCAGGGTCTCCCTTCATATTCCTCAGGGCTGTAACACAGACACCGCTATAGAGCAGGCAGATAGGTGGGCGGGAGGGCCTGAGCCCTGCTTACGGGAGAAAGAGGGAAATGCAACAGGGCTGGGAGCTTCTAAAATATGAACAAGAGTTGTTTGTTTTAGCAAGACCCCACATCTGCCCTGGCTCAGGGCAGTGCAAGGCCACCTACCCTCATCAGGTGTCCGCCACCCACCCCCTTGGGCCTCCCTGCTTTCCTTTCCCTGGCTCTGCCCTCCTCCTCCACAGAATAGCTCTGAGAGTGGCGGGCAGGGATGAAGCCACACCTGAGAGCCACTGTCGGGGAGACAGCACAGAGAGAGGCAAGATGGAGGGAAAGAAAGGACGTGCAGAGGGCAAATCCTAGAGGGACAGTGGAGAAAACGCAGGCTACACCAGCAGTTCTGGGGCTCCCGAGGGAAGGGCTGGGAGTCCCTGGGTCCCCCAAGGAAGAAGCTGGCTGTGTCTCTTAGGAAGAGTTCAAGGATCCATCCTGGCTGATCCGTAGGCTCAACCTCTGCAGCAGTGAGAGTGAGTGAATGTGGGAACACTGGGGCTCTGACCATACCCCAAAAGCTAAATGTCTTGGGGAGAGGAATCTCACTTTCTCTCCTTCCGGATGATGATTGTGCAAGCCCACCTACCCACTTTCCCTCATTTCTGAGCCTTCCCTACTGACACCAGTACCTGTAAAAGCCACCAGCCACAGGCCACTCACCGGCATACGCCTCCTCCATTTCGTTCATCTCTTCCAGGTCCAGGGTTTGGAAGATCTGGCCTATGGGGGCACACAGCCACCTCAGTGGCCCCACCAGAGCCCCTCCTCAAACACTCACCATTCCCTCTCTTTGTCTTTCCCTCCCTTGGCCTCCACCAAAGGACTTTGCCCATAAAGTTGCAATTGTTTCCCCGATTCCCTAAAGGGAATTGGGCAGGGGAAGGGGTAGATGTCCCTCTGCTCCCAAGACGCTTGTCCCTGGGGTGATGTGAATCAGTGCCCCTTGCCTGACTTCCTGCACAAGGCAGCATTCACACCTTGGTGCCCCATCCTTTGGGAGCTGGGCTGCCCTGGCCACCTAGGACTCGGCCCTGTCTGCTCTGGGCAGGTCACCCAACCCAGCCCTGTTTGAGGGCCCCTACATCAAGGACACAGTGGCCCCAGGAAGGTTGAAAGGCCATACCTGCAAACCACACAGCTGCCTGGCGAATGGGGACCTGGCTAGTCTTGAACGAAGTCACACACTGCTTCAGAAACCAGAGGGCTTTCTTTGTCTCCTGCTGCAGCTGTAGGAGGTGTATGATCGCAGGAGGACCCGTTGCCACCACTTCTGCCTCCCAGACCATCTTGAGCCTAAACTAGGGTTATCCACTGCAGGCAAAAATCTTCCAAAATGTTCTACATCCCCAACCTTCCTACTCCAGCTCCTGAAATCTTATTTCCTTGATTTACCAAGCCACAAGGATTACTTTCCTGGTCTTGCCCCAGTTAGAATATGAAACTCCCCTAGATTTGCCCCTGTCTGGCTCACACATTTCTCTCCTATTCCTGACTGTAGAAGAGTGAACCCCATTGTTTAAATACTCTGTATAAGTGGCCTTAAGATGTTCAGTCTCATGGACATATGCTTAAGGCTGCAAAAGACCCAGTCGTGTCTGCACCATTCCATTTAGAATGAGTGCTGCATGTAATCAAAGATTTTCATCTTTCTCCCTTACCTAGGTCGCGTTCTCTCTGCATCCATCCTGACTTCCTCCCTTGAAGGTTCTCCCCTTGCAGTAGTCACAGCCTTAACCTCGTGCCCTGCACATCCTTCCTGCTATGATCTGACTCTTCCTTTGCACCCTGCAGTGGAAGCCCCTTTCAAAGGAGGCTACGTTCATGGTTTTGTCCAGCTTTTTTCGCGACAGGACATTTTCTTCAAATAAAAATCCTGACTGGAAACTCAGTATCCCTATCAAAACTGAGGCTTCTCTGGGTTGAAGTGGTGGAGAGGCTGAGCCCAGGCCACCTGCTCACCCCCCACCCATTTTTGAAGTTACCCTGAAAATTTTTATACCACAGTCCCCTCCTTCTATCACCTCTGATCTTGACCTGGCAGAGGTCACCATTGACTTCTATGATCTAAATCTGATCAGTACTGCCAGTCTTTATGGCCCTGGACTCATGCTATGGCCACACTGTGGACCACTGATTGCTGCCTGATGCTGTCCTTCCTAGATGACTACAACCCTTTTATTCTCCCTTGACTTTGCCCTTGATTTTCTTTCCTAGTCTCCCTTATGGGATCCTTGGAACTAAAGTTTCCTGGGATCCTAATGTTGGTTGAATCCTATGCTTCTCCCACTGCACAGTTTCCCACAGCAAGCATAGCAGGCTTATGGCTGCAACTTCCATCAACCAGCCGTATACTCAGTTCACAAATCCATATCTCTAGCACAGCCTTGTTCTCCAAGCTTT
Source organism: Hystrix cristata (assembly GCA_004026905.1). Lineage (NCBI taxonomy): Eukaryota > Metazoa > Chordata > Mammalia > Rodentia > Hystricidae > Hystrix > Hystrix cristata. Next base: position 59,215 of record PVJO010000432.1, read on the forward strand.
GATGACTGATATCTGACTACCAGTGGGATAGACCACCTGGAGTTGCCAGATATTTTATAAACTCCACATGCGCAAATCAACCCACTAGCTCCCTCTCACACCTGCCCCTCCCTCTGTATTCCTGACCTCAGCCCATGACACCAGGTCAGAAACTCAGAAGCCGACCTCTGCATTCACACACCACATCCAATCAGTTTCCACAACCAGCCAATCCCCCCTTGGCTTTGTCTTCACTACATTTTGTCATCTCTCTCCAGAGCTCCCCAATTCTTCCCCTAGTGAACTTTCCTCTGATTTTTAGCCTGGTGATTTATCTAAAATGCACAGCTATCCAGCCAAGCAACCCTCTTGCTTAAAATGCTTCAGTGGCTTCCAGTGTCTAGAGTTCCAGGTCCTGCTCCTTACTGTGCCCAAACCTCTGATGCCGGCCTGGTCCAGCCTCTGGCTTCCTGCTCTGTGCTCTCCTGCCCAGTCTGCAGGCTGGCTGTCCATCAGTCAAGAGCAGCCTGCAGATCTTGTTTGGTCCACATAAGGTTTCACATTATAAATCGTTTGCCAACATAAACATGGAAAATTTTACCTAAAATCAGGATTTTCTACTTTTCAGCAATTTGGAATATCTAGCAACCCTAAGCCCACTTTCTGTCATAGAAACAGTTACTTCTCAAGTGGGAATAGTAGGGGATTGTTTTTGATTGACAGAATGATGACAGAGGACACACGGATTTATAATCTTGCACATTCCTGTCAATGAAAAACCTGTTTCAAATCTGTGCCCAGACCTTGACTCTGTCTTCTGTGTCGTACAGAGTACTTTTTCACAGTTCGAATATATGCCAAATTTCTAGGAATGCATCTACAATACAAACCAAAGCCTATACTTCCTTTTGTATGTCATCAAAAAATTATTCATCACTTTGGAAGTCGCATCACTGATGGTGGCACTTCTTGTGGTAACCGAGTGCCCGCCTCTGCATTTGCAGCAGTGATTCTGTGTAAGGAGCAGGGAGCCAGTTTCTGCTTTATGCCTTCTAGGGTAACTTGGCCCAAGCACTCACATACACAATTGATATTATGTTGTGTTACATTGTGCTACGTATATCTATGCATATTCACGATAAATTACTTTCCCTGGTCTTTTGGAGTTAGGGCATTATGTATATTTAGTTTGGAAATATGCGTAAGTAGATGATGTTTATAAATTTCACTTTGGGTAGTAAAGAGGGTGTTACCGCATATGTTCCAGATCGAGGGTGTGCTGTGTCAGACTGCACTGAGAAGGTGGCCTGGAGGTCAAGGTCTTCTGTTCTCCTTGGGTCCCCTACGCTGCTTCTCTGGTTGGTGTCTCCCTGCACTGTCCTGCAAACCACTGAGGCCTCCCCACATACAGTGTCAGGCTTCTCTGCTCTGATCTCTCACAGTGGTAGAAAGACCAGACTCTATAGGAAAAGGTGTGCACTGTCTCCTGTGCACAGCGTCACCTCAGTCTGCGCTCATGACCACTCGCTTTGCCTGTCTCTAAAACTCCTCCTGAAGATGACATTTCCTCCAGGACTGGACCGGATGCCCCTCCTTTGTACTAGAAACTACAGTCTGCTTTTCTAGCCCTTATCAAAGTATTCTGAAATATTAGCTTGTGTGCCTCACCCCTCAGACAGGAAGCAACAGGAAGGCAGGAACCACATCTCGGTGCCCAGCACCACAGAGATGCCCACGGAATAGTAGCTCCTCATTGAACTCTTGCCACTGCCACAAACTCCCAGCTACAGGAGAAGGGCCAGGGCTGCTGGCCTCCTGGCACAGGCAGTCAGTTGCTGGCTTACCAGGGCCCCGATGATGGTAAATACATCTTCCTTGGAGAAGACTTGTCTGAGCTTCGGCCAGCGCAGTAGGGCCGCTGAGTTGCAGAGTGTGACCCGGCAGGTCTGGGGAGTCAAGGAGCTCAGCATGAGGGAACTCGAATAGCAGCCCCTTTGGCCTTGGTGGAAGGAAACTCGGGAAAGACCAGGGACCGGGTTAGAAGGAAGGTAGGGGTCATTAAGCCCTTTTCCCATGAAGAAGCTAAAAATTACCATTCTAGGGGCCTTTCCAGGTTCTGTGATCCTTCACTGAGACCCAGAACTATGTGACTGTCAACCTCACAGACCAGCCTCATGGCTCCCCCACCCCCAAAACAGTCTCTCTGAAAATGGAGTTCCTCAAAGTCAGTTGCTGTTCCGACTGTGGCCTGGCTCTGTCAGGGACATCACCACCGAGGTCACCTGGAGGAACCCCACCCCTACAAGGATAATTTTCCATTTAAGCAGATGTGCCGAGAGGCCTCAGAAAAGGCAAAAGAGGCACTCTGTGCAAGCAAGTTGTTCTGTTGCAAATGAACTTGGCTGGTTTTCAGGTTCTCTAGTCTCCAGTGCTCAGAGCTGGCCCAATCCTGTCCTGGGATCCCTGCTCTGCCCAGCATGCTGTCCCCAGCCACAGAGCCCCATCTATATTGAGTGGCAAGGCAGATGTGGAAGCAGCCTGGAGGAAGATTGCGGGGGCCAAGGATGGTCCCCGGGATTGTCCTCCTCAGAATGTCCACACCTGCCACGTCCTACTGGAGTTGGTGGCCTGCTGGACGGAGCTGAAGTGGAGGAAACTACGGCACAACACCTGGGTAGGCTTGGCCCCTTACCAGAGCTCTCCGGGATCAGAGCCTACTAGCATCGGAACGGGACTGGGCCTCTCACCTGAGCCACGTCTAAATTCACATCCTGCAGGTGCAGTACCAGGAAGACTATCAAGTTGAGGATCTGGTGCCTTAAGGGGAAGACAAGTACCCTCCTCTTGACCTTGGCCAGGAGACTGCTGTAGATCTGGAAGGCCAGCAAGCGCAGGTTCTCTGACTCCTGGGTGGGAAGACACCTCTGCCTCTGTCCACTGGTCACCCAGCGTCACCCCCCAGCTCCACTTCCACCAACTGCATGCTCCTGCCTGTGTCCCACCCTGCAAAGATCTGCCCAGATTCCTCGGCAGCAAGACTCTCCCGGGCTGCTGTGGTCTGTCCTTGCTCCATCTCATTCCGTTCACAGATGCAAGCTGAGAGGGCAGGAGCTATCGGTCCCCACAGAACGGCATCCTGGTCAAGCTGGGGGCCTTCTGCGAGAACTCTGCCTGTCTCCCTCACTTCACAGACAGCTAGAGGCCAAGAGTGGACCCCGGGGGACCGTACCTCCTCAAAGAAGGGCTCCAGCATGAAGGCGAGCTGAGTAAGGAAGGAGGAGGAGCGCTGCCAGGTGAGGTCCTCCTGGAGGTGCTTCAGCACCAGGAAAGTCTCCACCACAATGTCGCCGTTGGAGGAGTAGCAGCATTTCAGCACTTGGGGCTGCAGGATGTGGAGTCGCCTCTCCTGTGGAACAGATGCAGCTCAGAACCATGGAGTTAGTCAAAGGAACATGGGAAATGGCTCTTTTCGGTTCAGTCCAGCCCTGCACGGGAGAGCTAGTGCCCTGCTACCACTTTCCATCCTGGAACTGGGCCTGGTCCAGCCAATGGATGGCAGTCAGAATGAGCTACCCTGGAGGGCTTTCGGGCAGGTGCCTTCTGCCACCCATGGAAAAGGGGAGAAGATAGAGGAGGCTCCTCCTTCCACTACACTGTAAGTACCCTCCCTGCTGCCTTTCCCATTCCTGATGAAGGTACCAATCTTCAGGGGACCTGAAAGATATGTCTGGGCGCCAAGGATTGGCTGGGTCTTATCTCTGAAGTGACCCATGGGGCAACTTCCTTGGAGGGTCCTTCCTGGGAAGGATGAAACACGAACGGCTCAAACCCTGATCCTCCTTGAGGGACTTCCTCGTGAGGATTTGCTCTCCAGTTCCAAGCGGTGTCTGTAGCTGGACACAGCAGACCTCTCGGCCCATCTGTTCCTTCCCGAGTGACCACATCTGAGAGCATGCCCTCGGCCTCTGCCACATTTTACCAGGTTCTTGTGCTTTGTGAAGACCTCTGTCATGTGCAGCAGAAGTTTCACTGTGGCTGGCTCCTTACAGTTGAACCAGCCGGCCAGAACACGGGTGATGAAGTCATCCACAATGGCGGCCACGTCTGGGCACTGGAGCAGCTGGCAGAAGAAGACCAAGAAAGGTAGGCGAAGAGAAGACAATGACTTTGAATCTAGATTCCTACTTGTTAGTAGAGGAATGTTCTGAAGGCTTTGGAAGAATTGGTAGAAAAGTCAAAGTTCAGTTGAGGAGTAAATTCACATCCTATTGCTCTAAAAGTCGTTCAGTCATTCTGCAAGTTCTCCTTAGCTGCCACCCCCCTAGCAGCTGGCATTATAGGCATGTGCCCCGGCCTCGTTCAGCATGTTACTTTGAACTTGATCCAGGCCCAGGTAATGAGGTCAGAACAGAGGGGCTGGAGAAAGGATGACAGGACTGCTGCAAGGCGCATATCGGTCAGATTCACTGACTTATTGGAAGAGAAAAGAGAAGTCAAAGACAATCTCCAAGAATAGTACTTTTTTAAAGGGAGAAGGAAAGAATGGAAATTATTACAAGATCATCGTCACTGTCTTTCCACAGCACTGGGGACTCTGAGCTGTGCTGGGCAATAGAGTGTCAAGCAAGCAATGCTAATCCCAGGACCATCAGCCCTGGCCACACATCTGAGTCACTGGGAGAACTATTAGAAATGCTGCTGCCCAGCTCCACGCCACTCCCAAGACTAAGTTGGAGCCCAAACATTCATGTTAATTATTCATGAGTTCTCTCAGGGATCCTGGTATGCAGCCAGCATTATTAATAATACTGTAATTAATTATACAACATCTTTGTGATTAAATATTCTAACCCCATTAAAATTTATGTTTACAAAGACTACGTATTGACACAGGAAGAGGTTTGGCGAGAGTAAGATATAGAATATTGATAGAGAATGCTCTCAACCATCACACACACCTCTCTATAGGCTCTGGGTATTGTGATAACTATGGTTTCATAATTTTTATATACGTTTCCATATTTTCTAAATTTTCTACAAAGGTGCCTGAATAATTCCTGCCAGGTGATTAAATTGTACTGAGTCCATCAGGGATGGGTCCTAAGCAAAGGTTAATTTTAAAAGGCTGATCAAGGCTGAGATGACTGAGCTATGTTCTATGTTGTTCCATCCAGTCAGGGCCAGAATAACCTTAAGATTCCAGGCGGGATCAAAGCCTGCAGCCCAGGGAACCCTAACACAATATTAACAATGTCCCCTAGCCTTCTGGTGAGGCAGTGGCAGTCCCCAGGCTCCCTCCACCTCTCCCCGATGGCCATCTCTGGGGGAATCCACTGGATGTGGCTGCCTTCCCCAGGGGCCACCCTCCTCCACCCTTTCCTCCCTCACACCAGTTACCTCTGTCAGGAAGACCAGAGCTGTGAAGTGATTGGTGCAGTTGGGGTCCTGGAGCATCCTCACAAGGAGGCCAAAGATGGGGCGGTTGTGCCAGCAGTTCTCTGTGACCAGGCACCTACCCGTGAGAACACAGTGCTCAAGATAAGGCCTGGGCCACAGAAGGGGATCAAGAGAACAGAGGGTCCCCCAGCCCTGCACCAGGCACAGCTTACCTGGCCAGCAGAGTGACTCCATCATAGTGCGTTTCAGGATTGCCAAGCAGCCCCCAGCCTCCGAGTTTCTCAATTTCGGACTCAAAGTTCCCATACCCAGAGCTGTGCATGAGAGTCTTCAGGGCCTCCATAGTAGAACTGGGGAGACAGCAGGAGGCAGGCAGGAAGGCACAACCCACTGAGACCACGCTCCTCCCTCTCCCCAGTCACCCACCAGACTCTCAATCTCCCAGTGAGCTGTGACCTGCTGGTGGTGGGACAGCCCTTAGAGACCCAGTGTAAGAGCTGACAAATGAAACAACCAAGGTCAAGAGGAATGTGTCATCTCCAAGGTGACACAAGAAGCTCCCAGAGGGGTAGGGACTGCAACCCTTGTCTGTGAACCTGGATGCCTTGCTTTGATCTCACCTTGGTACATAATCTGTACCAGCCTGGCAAGCCAGATTTAAAGAGACTTTTCTAAAAAGTCCAAGAAGATGCGTGAGCAACATACTAAATGCCCCTCAAGAGGGTATGAAAAGGATATTGAGTTCAACAGTGTGGCACCAAGTTGGGCAAGGACGCCAAGCTGCTGGTGCCCAGGGCACAGTCACTAGCACATGGGCCCAGGGTGCAAAATACCTGACAGGGTCCACCCATTCAGTTACATGTCGCTGATCCTGGATCACGCCAGCATTCCTCTCCTCCATGAGGAAGGAGGTCTGGAAGAGCAGTGCAGTAAACAGAGCCGAGAAGTAGGTCTGCACCTCCATCTGGTGACTTGACTCCAGCAGAAGCTCGTGGATGGCCCTGGTGGCCTGGGGGCGAGGAGGACAGTGCAGCCATCACCTTCATCATCACCGATGCTCCTGGTGCCTGTCCCCAGTAAGTCCCACCCACTCTGCAAGTTTGCAGAGCAAACTTAGTTTCACAGCAAGTGAAAACTAAATTCACAGGAGCCAGGAAAAAAAGGTCATCTGTAGAATGGCGTTGTGTTAAAGTGCTCCTATAATCATGGTGACAGTTTTTGTCTCTCACCGTCCATGAGAGTTAAGGACTTGCTGTGTGTGACCTCCACTCACCCCAGGAGAACTAGAATTCCTCCTCTCGTTTTGTCCCCAACAGCTGGAAAACCCTCCCTCCAACCTAATCCCGAGACTTGGCCATTAGAATGCTCAACAAAACACTGATACCTAAGAGGAAGAAGTCCACAGAGGACAGACAGCCCAGCACAGAGCCCAGAAAATGCCCGCCCAGCCTCCGCCTTCTCTTCCGGCCCCTCCATACGATCAGCGGGGAGATCGCTGTCCTCTGGCTGGGCTCCTGGTCCTGAGGAGCCTGCCGTGGAGCCAGTCTCTGCAGCAGGCGTTTCATGATCACTTCGCAGCCTTTCGGGAAGGATGCCAGGATTTCCCAGGGTTTGCAAACCTCTCTGCAGAGGCAGAAGCCAGCAACATGGTTACCCCGTGAGTGACCCCTCCAGGATGCTTCCAAGGGAAGGGCTCCAGGCTCGTCTGCTTTCTTCCTTCTTCCTTGCTTCCCCTTTCCTTTCCCCTCTCTTTCTCCTTTCAACATTTCATCCCTCCAGACCTCTCTGTTCTCTGCCATCTTGCACACAGGCAAATCTGAAAATGTTCTCTTGACCTGGGAGCCTGATTTAAGAAAACATCTGAGACAAGGCTAGTTGGTCACACTTCTCCCTGTGACCCTGTTCAAGCACAGGAATGCGATTTACCATATTAACAGGAAAAGAAAAACCACACAATCATTTTCAGTAGGTGTGATCTTTTAAAAACTTAATTACATTTAATCTCTAGTCATGATAAACACTCAACAAAGAAGAAATAGAGAACTTTTTAAAGTTTACAAAGGACATTAAAAAGGTACAAAACTACTTAATAGTGAAAGGTGGAAGGATTTCCTCTAAAACTGGGAACAAAGCAAAGATATCTACTCTCATCTTTCTTACTCCACATTGTACTAGGAGTCTTAGCCAGTACAACTAAGAAAGCAAAAGAAACACAAATTGGGGGAAAAACTAAAAATTTTCTTTGTACATTGCAGGATTGTCTATGTAGAAAATTCTGACGAATTTACAAGGAAGTTCCAAGAACTCATAACTGATTTTAGCAAGATTCAAAATATAACGTCAATATGCAGAAATCAATGTTATTTCTACACACTAATAATAAATTATTGAATCTTTTGGTGGTACAGGGGATGGAATCAAAGGCCTCGAGCATACTATGCAAGTGCTCTACCACTGATCTACATCCCCAGGCAATTTTTAAATTTTGAGGCAGAGTCTTGCTAAATTGTTGAGGCTGCCTTTAAACTTATAATTTTCTTGAGTAGCTGGGATTACAGGTTTATATCATGGCACCTGGCATAAACTTCCAAAAATTTAAAAAATTGTTTAAGTACTATTTATAATGATATAAGAATACTCAGGTATAAAACATTTGCAAGATATATATACTGAGAAATACAAAAGAATGATGAAAGTTTTTAAAACTCTAAATAAATAGATAAGTCATGTTTGTGGGTCAGAGACTTAATGTTGTAAAAATGTCAGTTCTCCTCATACTCATCTATAGATAATACAGTCCCAATAAAAATACTACCAGGGTATTTTTTAAAGAAAGAAAAATGCCATATAAATCATAAAATTTATGTTATAAAATTTATATTATAAAATTTATATGGAAAAGCAAAAGAAATAGAATAGAATAATTTTTAAAAAGAGTAACAAAGTTATAGAACTCATACTTCTTGATTTCAAGACTCAACATAAAACTACACTTTTAATTGCCAAGTATGTGCAAGGACCTGGGTTCAATTCTCAGTACTGTGGGGAATACTGTACTATCAGAAAGACAGAGAGGGAGGGAGGGAGAGAGAGGGGCACTGATGAAGGAGTTGTCCATTGCATTGACATATAGATGAATGGTACAAAAGAGAAAGCTCATAAATAGACCTACATGAATATGGTCAAGTGATTTTTTTGATAAAGGTGCAAAGACAATTGAATGAAGAAAGGTTGGTTTCTTCAGCTAATGGTGGAAAAATAAAGGATAAATTGGACTTCATCAATAAAATTTTTTGTACTTTTATAAGAATTAAAAGACATCCTACAAAATGGGTGAAATATTTGAAAACCATATATCTGACAAAGGACATATCTGTAATACAAAAAGGACTCTCAAATCTCACCAACAAGAGAAAATATCCGATTAAGAAACAGGTAAAAGAATTAAACACTTGACCAAAGAAGATATATGAATGGTAAACAAAGACATGAGATGATGCTCAAGGTCATTAGTTGCAATTAACTAAGGGAAATGCAAATTAAAACCAGAACTAAAGGCTACTACACACTTGTTAGAGTGGCTAATTTTCTAAAATGACAATATTAAGTGTTGACATACATGGGAGCAAATGGAATTCTTATTATGTTGCTGGTGGAAATGCAAAATGCTGTAGCTACTATAAAAGACACGTTTAGCCATTTCTTTTAAAGTTAATCAAGTGCCTCCTGTATTGTCCAATTGCAATCCAATTCTTAGGAATTAAGCCAAGAGGAATGAGAACTTATGTTTATACAAAAACCTATACTCAAATGTTTACAGCAGCATTATTCATAATTACCAAAACCTGGAAGCAACCCAAATGGTGAATAGGTAAACGATGCATCCATACAATGGGCTGCAACTAAACAATGAAAGGAACAGCCCTCTGGTACACACACCACATAAAGGAACTCCACACACATTATGCTAAATAAATGAAGCAGATTCAAAAGTCTACATAATATGTGATTCCAATTACATGCTTCTAGAAAAGGTGAAACTCTAGGGATTAAGAACAGACCAGTGGTTTCCAGGGGCGGGGCCAGGGGAAGATACTGACTCCAGAAGAATATCACAGGGAATTCTGGGGAGTGATGGAAATTCTTTGTATGTTGGTTGTGGTAGTGATGATTATGACTATGCATTTGAGGAAATTTGTATAATTATATATCAGTAGGGTGCATTTTGCTGTATATATAAATTATTTTTTAATTTAAAAAAGAAATTATAGGGTCGTATATCCACACAATATAAGGCAACCTTTAAAATTATGCTCACAAAAGGATTTTAATGTGGAAAAAGCTATAATATGTTAAATGAAAAATATACAAACTGATACAGTACAAATTTTAATTTTTTTTTTTTTGAGACAAGGTCTCTCTATGTAGTTCAGGCTGGTCTTGAACTCACTATGTAGCCCAGGCTGGCCTCAAACTCATGGTGGTCCTCCTGCCTCAGCCTCCCAAGTCCTGTGATTACAGATATGCACCACCACACCCAGTCAAACTTGACTTTCTCAAAAACCACTTTTAAGAGGTAGGCTGAGGATGCAGCTCAATAGCAGAGCACTTGCCTAGCATAAGTGATACCCTAGGTTCCATTTCCGGAATTGCACAAAACCAAGAATAAGTGGAGAAATTACAAATTATGTCCAAGTGATAGCAGAAGGTGCTTTTGGGTGAAATTTGATTTTTTTTTTTTTTGCTTTTCTTTTTCTAAATTTTACATGCTTTCCAAATTTTCTGCAATAAACTATACGACCCTTAGAATTACTGTACCACAAGTAAGTAAGAAATTATTAAAAACTGAATGCATTTTAAGAGAAACAATTAAAAAGACTATTGGCAGCTTGAGGGTCTATGCCTGGTAAAGCCACTTACTTTTGTGATTGGTCCTCTATCTTAAAGAGTGTCAGGATCACTTCATCAGTGTATGACTGTGACAGCGTGTACAGGATCCTCTTTATGGTATTCTGGGCGGTGGGCTCAGTGATGTCATTCATGTGGAAGTAAATGTACTGGATGATTTCTGGCACCTGAAAAGAGATGGAAGGAGGTTCTTTCTGCACGTGCAGCACCGGCTCAGTGAGAGTCACACAGCCAGGCCCCTGTGTAGGGTGTGGGGCTGCACATAGCGTGTGCATCGGCTGTCCGGATTGGGATCTCTTAGACTCAAGCTGTTAGGAAATAAAGCAGAACAAGACCAAAAATCCCCAAAACACAAAAAACAAAACAATACAAAAAAAATCACAACACAAAGGAAGAATCGTTAAGCAGACTTCAAAGCATTAAGTCCCCCCAAAAAGGCTACCTTCCCAATTTCTGGAATAGAGTGCTTCAGGATCATCTCCAGCACTCTGGAGGCTGCACAGATGTTATCCATACTGGTGCTGGTCATACCCTCCATGGCCACCATGATCACATCAGCTCTCTCCACAGGGGTCAGGTATTTCCTGAAGAACTGGGGAAGAATACAAGAGCTGTCTCTGCGATGCCAGCATACCACCCAGGACTGCCCCAAGGTCTCTGGCCTCCAGGGACACCAGGCAGCCACGATCCACGGAGGCAGCCCTGGCCAGCATCTGGCTGTTCTGTAGTATAAGGCCAAACTCCAGAGTGCCACCAGCTCCAAAGCTCCCAAGAAGGGCCAATGGTCGAGACAATGTGATGAAGAGGACGAGGCCAAAGGCACTTCTCTTTTGGACTTGGAATGCAGTTAGGTAAGTCCATTGGAAATGAATGCTGATATCTAATGAGTTTGCACCTTCCAAAGCAGGTAGGACTTCCATTAGGTAGAGCAGACCTGCCCCACGTCTCAGGAGCTGAACATCTGGTGAAGCTCATTCATTCAAACAAGATTGATGCCAGTTCTGGGCCTGGTTCTCTTCTGGGAGCTGGAGACAACTGAGAACAAGACCCCTGATGCCTTTACTCTCAGTTAGGACAAATGAAGAGGCAGTAAGGAAGTGGGAGGCAGGCACAGAAACTAGACTAGACAGGGTAGAGAAGGCTTCCTGGGGTTCATTTCCAAGGGAAAGGGGGAAGGCATTCCAGGTGGAAGGAACAGAATGTGCAAGTGCCTGGAGTGTAGGGGCATTTGGTCTGATTACTGTGTCCTGCATGGGAGATCTGGGCCAACTGGAAAAGGAGAATTAAGTAGGTGAGACAGAGTAGTTAAAGCAGAAGCCAGATCATGAAAGGCTTGTGGACGAAGTGAGGAAATCTGGACTTCAGAATAAGGATCGTGGGGAATCAGTGCATATCTGAGGGGGATGATAGGATGAGGTTTGCATTTTAGAAACAAGTATTCTGAGTGTAGTGTAGAAAATGGTGTGAATGGGGTATGGCTGGAAATGAGACCATCAGTAAGAGGCTGCTGCAATGAGCTGGGCAAGAGATGATGGTAGACTGAGTCAGGAGCACTGTGGTACTGGAGCAGTGGGGACAGACTCAAGAGCTATTCAGGAGGCAAAATGGACAGACACAGCTTTGCACTGGGTGCGGAGAGTGAGGGAGAGGAAAAGACCGAGGGCACTTTCTGGATTTCTGGAAGGAGTGACTTGACTGAGCCTGGGGACACCATCCCTAAGACAACTGACATATCTTTGCTGAATACATAATGTTAGACCTGGGCCACAAATAAAGGCACATGGGTGCAACCTGCAGAAGGAGGCTAGGGTTGTTGACTGCCTTTTAAAATCCCTCTCTGTGACCTCAAACTATAGTCAACTCAGGCACAGGTAGGGGAATGGGCTTTACTCCTCCAGCCTGCTGTCCATGCAAACTCAACTTTGAAGGTACTCCTTTCTGATCCCCTACAATCTCTCCCCAGCCCTTTTTCTCCCGTCTCTCTTCCTCCCCCACCACCTCCCCCACCTCACCGAAGGCATCCAGCACACAGCACAGAGAGAGGGTTACCCATGTGACATTCTGCACGCTGGCAAACCATTCCCCACGGAAATGCTTCTGCAAGTTCCTCAGGATGGTCACTGTCTTCTTTCTCACACCTCCAATCCAAAAACAGCAATTAAGGGGCTGGGCCTTAACAGGGACAAAGGAACACACACTTCCCTCTTTGCCCTCCAAACCTCCGAGAGATCAACAGAGTTAAATGGGTAAAATAATGTTTACCCAACAGAATGAAGAGTGTTCCCTAATGCAAGGCCAATAGGTAGTGGGAGGACGTGGCTGGGAACTCAATCTGATCACTCTCAGCTGCCGCCTCTGCACATGCCAGAATGCGGATTGCTCACACCCCTGTGTGTGAACATAGTGCACCCCTATCGGATCACAGAAAGCCAGCATCTCGGAAGCTCCCTTGGGATACTGCGAATTCCCTGGCAGCACTGTACATGTTGCTGTCTGTATCTTTGGTTTTTCCTGAGGCAGAAAGGGCCTGGATCAAAGATTCCCAAATTTGTTCCCTGAGGAAGGATGCTCATTTCCAGTAGGAATGGATAGCTAGGAAATCCTGAGGATCCAAGTTGATCCCATAGGTGCTCAAGCTTAGCTCCTCTCCTTTTCCCCAAGAATTCCTTTAAAAAGGGCTGTCTCAGTGTTGGGGTTGGAGCTCATCCAGGTCAAGTTTCCAGATCTGCTTGTAATCGCTCAATGGGGTTCCCATGTCTTGGGGCATCCTGGCATATTGACTCTAGTGCCCCCCCAACAGGAGGGAACTGCCTCCTGGTGCATGTGACACAATGTAGACACCCAGTGCACTGTCCTTGCTCGCTCTCATCATTCAGTGGGTCCCTGAAGCTGCAGTCAGGTGAGAATTTGGGCTCAGATCGCTTACTTCTCTGAAGCACAAGGATTTTGGACAAGTAATGCAAAGCCTCTGATGCCTCCAGGCTGATCTCATGGCTGAAGTTCATGCAGAAGAGGCCCAGGAGGCCCATCAGCTTCCCACTCAGGGAGAACGACTCCATGTGCTGCCAGGAAGGGGACACTGGTTACCTCTCACCATCCTGAAAGGTGCTTCTCCCACCAGGACCATGAAAGGTCTGCAGGGAATCATAAGATGAGGCCCAACCTCTGCTCCCCTCCCATACCACGAAATCATTTGCCTGCATTGTCCCCTCCCCTCCCCTCCCCGGGTCCACACTCTGTCCTGGCAGACAGAAACCTTCCCAATCAGCACCCAGGGGAAGAGGGCAGCGGACCCCTAAAACACATTAGTGGTGGGCAGCTGGGGCCCCAGCCTAGCTATCCAGGCCAAGGTGCCCTGGCAAGCTGAATGTATGTGCCTAAATGGAGCTCACAACATCAGGGCAAAGCACATAGAAAATCAAGTCTCTTGTCTGATAGCAACAGAAAAGATACAAACGCAAAAAAGGACAGGTACCCTGACCACCCACCCTGCAGGAACCACCTGCAGAACCCCAGGCTAAGTCAGGGGCCCTCAAGCAAAGAAGCAGGGCCCACTGCCTCAGCACTCACCGACAGTGCGGGGAAATTGCAAATAAACCGCAGCAACCGGGAAATGGTGCCCAAGGCCCGGGTCTGCTGATGCACTTTGTCCGACTGTGTTAACCAGGGCAGGATGATCTGCATAGGGAGCAAAGAGACCATCAGCACTTACTTCCCCGGAACTGCTATGCCTGCCCTCTGTGTCCGGATTCCACATCCCCGAAAGTCAAAAAAGTCAAGCAGGAGGGAGCCATGGCAGGCATTAGAGTGTATGGACCCGTGAACTTGGCAAAACAACAGTGTGTTTGAGCATCTCTGGCACCTGGTACCTTCAGAGTCTCTTCCTGCAGCACTGTTTAAAGATGGTGCTGCTCCTTCCTGGTAGAATTACAAAGCAAAAAGCAAGGATGAGTGGGAGGAGATAGAGGGATGGGGATCTCTTTGCAGTGTACCTATACAAACCCCTATCTGCTAGGTCAAGGTGAGGCAGGACAGAGGTGTGGCTAACGCTGGCTGGGAAAATAGGCATGACCTGTTCATTACAAAATCCCAAACAGATGCAACCCCTCAACCTCTGGCAAAAACGGCCTAGACCTCACGTCAGCCTGAGGCGCGAGATCCCAACACCGACTCTCAGGACCCAGATGTGGAAATTCTCACAGGTTTCCTCAAGATTGGACACTATGAAACAAAGGAAGCCATGAGGAGCTGGTGATGCCGTATCTCTTCCTGATAGCCCACACCATGTCTCTCAGACACGGTAGGTATTATTCTTTTTCTTTGTTTTGTCTAAACTCGCTCTGCAAAGCCAGTTTCTCCCAATCTCCATTTTGCCTTTTAAAGAAACTTTGTCATTGCTTTAGGCTCTTTTCATTCAATTCTTTGTTTGAGGCAGAAAGAACCTGGAATCTAACTCCAGAAGGAGGGGTGAGGAGTCCAGAACCCAATAACATTTATTCGGAATATATGATACCTGATATACCTGATAACATTTTGGCGAGCACAGCCAGCCAAAATTTACATTTTGGCGATTGCAGCCAGAAGAGTACATTTTGGCATGGCCAGGCATGAGAAAGAGCTTAGGGACTGGAGACAAAGACAGACATGACCAAGCTGATCAAAAACAATTTTGTTCCACAAGTTATCTTTTCTTTTCTTCTCCTTCCTTCCCTCTCTCTCTAGGCCGGGGATGCAGGGGATGGTTCTCAAGGTACACAAGGAACTGTTGCTTTTCTAGCCATAAGGACAGGGGAAGGCAATGTAGCCGTTGTTGTTCTCTCTAGCTGATTGCGCTCATCCCATGGGTCTTCGTTTCTCGCATGTTTACTGTATTTTGCTGCTGTTTTTGTTGTTCGAAATCAGCTTCGTCTGTGCATACCCTAGCTTGTAAATGGCTTTTTTTTTCTTGGTTTGTGTTTTGGTCAGGGGTGCTGCCATGCTACTTTGCCATGCATCCAGCCACCATCTTCTCCTGCTTCATGACTAACTAGTTTTAGTAGGCATGTGTCACCAGCCGCCGCCACCACCATCTTTTCTCGATGCCTGACTAAGTAGCTTTACTAGGCATGTGTCACTAGCCACTGCTGTTTTTTTCCATCTCTCTCTTTTTTTAGAACCTTTTTAAAATAGCTGGTCTTATGAGCTAAGCCTCTGATTTTAAGCAGCATATGGGCTTATGGAAAACAAGAGAAAGGAACTGTTCTTTCTTCCCACAGGAAGGAGAACTGTGTGCTGTCCCTTCAAGAACACATGTAGCCTTTTGCCAGTACAAAAATTTTGGGTTGGAGCTACAATCAGAGCTTTGCCTGTGGTCCCACACAGATTGGGGGATCAACAGGTGGAGGGGCCTGGACCATCCCTGCTGGGCATGACCACTCACCTCAGCTGGGAGGGAAATGGAATACAAGAAAAACTTGTCTGTTTTAAGATGCTCGAGGCTTTTGGCTAAAGCCTAGTGCCTCAGCCACTCTAAGACCCTAACTGAGGCCATCATCACCTGACTTTTGTGTTAACCTGTTTAAATACAGCTAAGCTAAAGATTGTGCCTAATGACTAAACAAAACAGCATTTGATATTTAAAAGCTTATCCAAAGCAACTGTGACTTAGTAGATCTGTCAGAATAAAAGCAAGAGATTTTTTTCCCATATGGTTTCTTAATGCAAGTTAAACCATTGAGGGGTTCACCGAGGTGGCTAAGGGAACTTTACTTGGGGACGTTCTACCCTTACTTCAGGGAGTTTGGACTAGGTAAAGCCAACAAGTGGCTTTGCCCTCTTCTCCCCAGTGAGTTAACAGGTCCAAATAAGGAGCTGAAAGTCCTGGGAGGGCCTTCTCAGTGTGAAATGATGCCGGCATCACTCAAGATAGAGATATCTATCTAGGCTTTGTTAAGTTGCACAGGGAGCCCCTTGTGGACTTCGGGTCTCCTCCTTATGACTGGGACACCTCCTTAAGGAGCATATGCTTAATTATCTCCTTGGTAGGTCCCAAAACAAAGAGATGGGAAACCTACTGGATCTTGCAGCTGGACAGATTTTGCCCACATCACCACTGGGCCCCATTCTCAATGAATGGGAAAGACTTGATCCTGACAACCTAAAGCAGGAACAGTTTGTCTATTATTGCAATATAGTTTGGGTCCAATTATGGATTGGGAGGTGGCGAGAGATGGATATGGGATGGTACTTTGAATTAGGAGATTATTCTCCAGTTACAGCATTTTTGTTTAGAACATGCAAGGTGGAATGAAATGACTTACGTTCAGGCTTTTATGTCTCTTTAGGGAAAGTTCAAGAACTATGATATCTAGAGTGCCCCCCAAGGAAGAAGATATTCTAGATGGCCCTGCCCTGAGGCCCCCCACTTGTTTCTCAGGGGAATATGGGTCACTCTGATCTGTCTAATACCAGAGGCCTTCTTGACCTCCCCCTTATATCCCCCGGGTAGATAAATCAACTCCATTCCCTCCAGACAACTCAGGAACTCCACTAGAGCCTAGTGCCCCAAGGGAACCCAATGATCCTCAGCCTGCTTATGCTTCTTAGACAGATTTGAGCCCTCCAGATAGAACCCAAAGTGGTGGTTCTTACTACCCTAATTCACAACTTATGCTGCCTCTAAGAGAAGTCGCAGGGGCGAGGGGAAATACTCGATTTTAAGTCCCTTTTTCAGTTGCAGACACTCAATTGTGCAAGGAACGATTAGAAAGCCAACTGTCAGAAGATCCTAGTGAGTTTGCAGATGGGTTTCAAACTTTGACCCTTGCTTTGGATTTATCATGGAAAGATCTCCAATACATCTTGGCCAATTGCTCTATTCCAGATGAAGGACAAAGAATCCTACAAGAGGCTACAAACTATGCAGAGGAGCAATATGCTTTAAGAAGGAAAGGAAACCACCCTGGAGAGGCTGTTCTCCCTTCCACAGAGCCACACTGGAACTATAATACTCAGGAGGGACTAGAGATGAGGTCTAATTTGGTAGCTGCTCTTACCACAGGGATGAAAGGGTGCATTAAAATGTCTGTTAATTATGATGAGTGAGTAGGGTCTTAGAGAGCTCAGAAGAAAATCCAGCTTTGTTTCACACCAATTAGCAGACGCCTTTCACAAATATGCTAATATAGATCCATCTTCTGGGGAGGGAAAGGCACTAATGGGAGACATCGTTTTATCTGCCAGTCAGCCCCACATATTGGGCGAAAACTACAAAGACTTCAGATGAGGCCACAAACACCTATGACCCAATTGCTGGACACAGCCCTTTCTGTGGGAGAGGAGAGAGAAAAGAGGAAGGTTAAAATTACAGCTATTGCAGTTGGTAATGCTCTAACCCCACCCATGTTGTCTAAAGAAAATCCCCCAAACAGCCAAGAAAACAGCTCCTGTTTCAACTGCAAGAAGACTGGACACAGGGAGATTGCACCAAGCCGCCGCCTGGGCCCTGCTCTGTGTGTGAGGCAGCTGACACCTCTGACTCGTGGCATGGAGGTCTGACTCTCCCTGCTCCCCAAGAGGGGCTAGGCCAGCCAAAACCCCCATTTCCTGCTGTGACGAATGAAGAGGCCCAGGGGAACCTCCAATGCCCCTGTCCATGGACATCACCATCTCCACTAAGGAACCCCGGGGAAACTTAGATGTCATGCCTGAGACAATCCAACTGCTTATTGATACAAGGGCAACTCATCCTGTCTCGATTTCCTTCTCTGGGAAAACTCTCCTCTAGGTCTACAGCCATAGTTGTGGTTGATGGGCACTCTAGGCAGAGTTTCTTTACTCCTGCTCTGATGTGTCACTTCGAAGGCCAAGTGTTCAGCCGCGAGTTTCTAATTGTCCCGTAGTGTCCTGCTCCCTTGCTAGGAAGAGATTTCAGCTACCACTGGGTTTATATTTTTCCTGGTTTTTACTGTTTTGGTAAAATGAATTGAAAGAAGAAATATTAATACTACGTGGGGAGAACTGCAAGCAAAAAAATCTGAAGTTATAGTAAATTTTTTTCTTCTTTGTTCATTTTGGATGCTGGTACTGAACTTCTAAGTGTCATGATTTTTTAAAAAAAATTTATTCCTTTATATATTTTTAGGATAGGGGAAGGATAACATTTTTTGCTTTCTTACGTGACTGTCTTTGGAAATGTGCAGTAAGAAATTCCTCAAAAATGAAAATTTTACCCTTAAAAAAAAAAGAATTACTGCAAAGTAGCAAATATAATCCAAATTTGGTTCCACATAAAAATAACTTATTTTAATTTCATTTGTTGCAATAAATTGATTTCCTCCATTATTTTGTGTGAAATGTTGGAAACATCTCAAGCAGTGTTTCTGCAGGAGAGCAAGAACCCCAATAATGAGTTCCTCGAGGGCTCCACCCTGACCAGGACCAGAGAGCTCAGCGTCTCCAACCACCACCAACTCCAAGCGTAGCAGAGCATTTGGTATTACACCTACACCAGGGCAGCCTAGAAAGCACAAACCTGCTTCTCAACAAACAGAAACAATTCCAAAGAACTATTGTACACATCTCAACAAACAGAAACAATTCCAAAGAACTATTGTACACATCCAAATATGGATCAATTTTCCCTCTGGATACAGCACTGGTCAAAGTTTTTTACAAGATACCTGGGCATTCTTGTCTCTCATCTGTAAACACAACTAACGTTTTCTGCAAGATTCTATTGCCCAAAATTAATTGGCATCTTGTTCATGAAAGTTGGTCTCAGGAGACTCTTGAGTCCAAATTCACCCTTAGGAGATGGTGACTTGTCATAACTAAGAATACTTAAGAGGATCTAAAGACAATCAAAGAAGTGCTTTGTAGTGCTTTGGGTCTCCCAGGGGACTCCATCAGGAAATATAAAAGAAGCTTGGATGGGTGAGCACTGAGCCACATCCCTAGCCCCACTCCAACCTTTCTTTAAAGACAGGTCTGGCTAAATCACTAGGTTGTCCAGGCTAAGCATGAACTGAAATCCTCCTGCCTCAGCCTCCCAGAGTGCCAGGATTATGGGCGTGTGCCATCACCCAGCTACTGGGGTCTTTATCAGAGACCGGTGACAAGCACTGTGTAGGAGCTGGGGGAAAGTGTTTTGAAGAGACAGAAGTTGGCTATAAATGTTATTGCTATTAAAACCCTAGCATGCCCAAATTCCAGATAGAAACAGGTCCTCAGCCTGATGGTTATGGTTCTCAAACATTGTCCTTAGAAAGATAGCTTGGAGGAGACACAGGAATTTGTCCCAAGCGATCTCTTTACATGCTGAGCTTTGAAAACCCAACCCATGGCCTTTGGAACAGAGGGACACCAGACCACCACTCCATTGCTTTCCTTGCCTACCCAATATATGGGTCTAGAAACAAGTTTCTCCAGCCACTTACTTCCAGGAAGTTTTCCAGTATGAGCATGTTGGGATCCACATCGTCCATCACAAGAGCTTGTAACATGTCGTCTAAGGCCTGGCTTGTCTGACAAGTGAGGAGACAGGGAAAAGCAGGAAGATAACTGCCACAGGGCTAGCTTGGCTCCCTGGGGACATCCCTACCCCCAACCCCTGTCCCTTTATACCCTGTCACAGGAAGAAGGAAGAGTGAGCCAGCTTGGCTTTGCCACTCCAGGGACCTTCTCACAGGGCAGGCACACTCTGAGCTTCCCTGCTGCTGACCTTCCGTGGCCTCATGAAAAGCAGAACCAAACCCAGCCCAAATTGTAGGACAAATCGTGAAATGTAGGCATTGGGAAGTTCTCCCCAAAAAGACAGTCCTGAAGGATGCTCACCATTAGAGGTCCTTTCTAATTAAGGGTACTTTTTGCATGGAGGAGGTAGTACTAGAGATCGAACCCAGGACTTTGGGCATGCTAAGCAAGCATTCTATTGCTGAGCTACACATCCCAGCCCTGGATACTCCTATTTTTAAAACCAAAAATCCTTGAGACAATTTGACAGTCTACCAGTCAGTTATGAGTCTTCTTATTCCTTAGAATCTGTGGGGCTCCTCCCAAGACTGAGGCTTTCAGGTGGGCCTCAGTGGGACAAGATAGGGCAGTGTGGGGACACAGGCCATTCCTTGGGGAGATAAGTGAGGACAAGGCCGCCCAGGGTTGCTCTGAGCAGCATGAGGGCCATGGCACCATGAGATCCTGCAGGAGCAGGAAGGCCAAGGGCTAAGAGGAAGGAAGCCTCCCCCCTGGACATTTCCAGCAAAAGGCCATGGTGGGGATTACCTGGAGGTAGAGGCTAGCACTCTCCTTTCGGTCGAGACTGGGCATGATGAGTGGCAGAGAGAACATACTGGAGATGCATACATTGACCAGGTCCAGTATCTCAGATAAGTGGAATGGTGGATTCACCTGGCTGGGGGGAGAGGTAGGGAATGAAAAGGGCTTTAAGGGCCCCATGAGAGGCTGGATGATATTTCCAGGACACTCCAGGGAGCCTGCTCTGCTGTTCTCTCTGAGGTACAGGAAACAGAGGGACCCTTTCCAGGGGCCCCTTGGCAGGGCAGGAGGGCCCTGGTCTTTGGGGAGGCTTCTCTACCCCAGTCTTTTAATAGTGAAACTGGAGAACAGCCCCACCATCCCAGGACGTGGCAAATGAAGTGGCAGTGATGGAGCTCTGCCACCCACAGCCCAGAACTCAAGTTCCCAAGCTGCGCCCTTCTTCCCACTGGAAATGTTCTCAGCATCGGAAGCCTCGGGGCCTTGTAAGGTCACAAGCGGAAAGGAACCTTAGAGCCACGATGCAGAGCATGGCCTGCTGACGCACGCTGCTGTCCAAGGTCTCCATGGGTTCTTCCAGAATTAATGTCTAAAAGGAGCAGGAAGAATCAAGAATTCCCCTCAGAGAGCCGCTCCAGCCTGTGGGTCTGTCTGGGACTGTCACCCTTATCCCTGGATGACCAATTCCCAGAAGAACTTGGGTCTTTCTCACCTTAATTTTCCTGGCCAGGGCGGCTTTGGGATAATAATTGTTCATATTGCCATTTCCCTGGACACGCACAGCACTGCTCAGGATTTCCACAGCCTGGAGGAAATGCTGCTTGTGCATCATAGACTGGAACAGAAGACAGACAGTCCTGCTATGCCCGGCTCCAGCCCTTCCTTCACATCTGAGTGGCATTGAGACCCATGGCCCACACTCTATCCCTCACACAAGGCCCAGACTCAGAGCATCTCACTAAAAATGGGTGTAAGATGTAGCTACATCAGTGGGAGAGCACTTGCCTAACAAGCACACTTGATTTCCTCAGCAGTGTCCCAGTCCCCTCAGTGGGACCAATGTCTCGGGCCCCTCTGTTGCCCTCTAGGGACAGGAGGAGTAGGGGTGGATGAGGAAGACCCTTCATACAGGAAGGGCACTGTAAGACCTGAGCCCCAACCACCATCTCTAGTGGCCTCGCCAGCAAGATTGCCCCCAGATCAAGAGGAAGTATCAGGCTGAATTTCAGGTGGCTTCTGCACCAGGGCTAGTCCTGAACCCTGAAGAAACATGGACACTCAGTTTTTCCCTCCTCAGTTCTCAAAAAGTTCCAGAGAATTTCCTTACCATATGTTCTTGATCTACAAACTCCAGAATTAACTGATAGGCTTCTCTTTCTGATTGGCGCAGCTCTGGAAAGGGATGTCATAGGGAAAAATTTAGCTGATTCAATCGGATGGGCTAGGAAGGCAAAGCCACCCCTGCCCCACCTGTCCTCACTAAGCTCAGGCTCTGGGTTCTGGGCCGGGTGCCTGGGTTCCCAGGGCCAGCTTCTGCAGGGGTGGGCACTTGCAGGACCGCTCTGTGAACCTCAGAAAAGCAAAGTGGAAGGCCTTCAGGTGAGAACTTAAAGGATTTCCTGCATCAGACCAGATGTGACCAGGGATGGAGGAACAACTGGAAAAAGAGAAAGCTTTATGCCATCCCTGTGGCCACTGATTTACAGTGTGGTTGCAGACTGGCTTTAAAGTTCTGGAGGTGAATGGACTTGGAACTCTAAGGCAGCCCTGGAGCCCCCCTTGTCAGCAGGTGTGATGGTGGCATAGCCCTCAGGGTGTCTGTGCAGCAGCAAATGAAGACACACAAGGAGGCTAGGGAAAGAGCCTGTCTACTCCAAAGTCAAAAGGAGATAAAGCAAGGGAATGCAGAGGGTGGCATTTCTGGCAGTCAGAGCCTCATAGGCAATGGCCCAAGTTCAGGCTGCTGCTGCCCTTTCATATCGCCCTGCAGACACGGTGCTCCCAAAACGGGGCATCAGACTGAAGTGTGGGAGTTAAAACAACCATTCTGGTACGCACTGCTCTTACACATCAAAGCTCTGCTACTTCATTAGCCCTGTGACCTCCAGCAAATTAAACACTGCAGACTTTAGTTTCTGCATCTGTACAGTGGAGAAGATGATGCTATCTATTGTTGTGGAGTTTAATGGAATGATACATGTAAGGAACGATCTTGAGGCAATTAAATTCTCCCAAGGACACCAACTGGGACACAACAATAGTAATCCAGAGGAGAGACATGGTGATGCAGACCAGGGGAGGTAGTTAGTAGAAAGTGGGCAGATTCTGTACCTATTTTGAAGATCAGTAGGAATGTGAATATAAGAGATGGTAGCCAGGTATAATGGCTCATGCCTGCAATCCCAGCTGCCTAGCAGGCAGAGGCTGGAGCATTACAAGTCTGAGGCCAGCCTGGGCAACTTATAAAGACCCTGTCTCAAGATAAAATAAAAGGATTGAACATGTAGCTCAGTGGTAGAGCACTTGCCTAACATGCACCAAGTCCTGGGTTTAATTCCCAGTACAAAAAAAAAAAAAAAGAAAATCTGGGTTTGGTGGCACACACCTATATACTCAGCACTCTGGAGGCTGAAGCAGGATAGAAAGTTTGAGCCCATCCTGGGTCACACAGTGAGTTAACAAAACCCTATATCTATATTAAAAAAAAGAGGGGGATGCAGCCCAGTGCATCAGCCTTGTGATCGATCCCTAGTACAAAAAAAAAGTCAAGATTTTTGACCTGAGAGATTGGAAGACTCGAGTTCCCATTTGTTGACACGGGGAGTTGCCATGTAGTGCCTGCAGCTGGTAGTAAGGGCAGGGGCTCATATTAACTTCGAAATGTCGCCTGGGCATCAAAGTGCTGATGTCAATAGGCAGCTGGGTGTAAAAACCTGGAATGTGCCGGGACTGTGGATCTGGACTACTATGGATCTGGGGGTTGTTGTACAGATCTCATGAGGGGGTTGTTGGCATATTGGTGGCACATGTGACACTCTATTCTGGCTCTTGACATGCCTGATTCCCAGCCCAACTCAGGGCTGTCAGGGAGACACAGGCCAGCAGAGCCTGGAGCTGTGATGGGGCAGACCAAAGTGCACAGCTCATTCCATGACCTCTCAAGCTAGGGCCAGGCAAGCGGCACCGCTTCCAAGCTGCTGCAGTGAGCTGGAGACAGCCCTGTCCAGGGCCAGCTGCTTACCCTGTAAGTCTGGATTCCAAAAGTCATGGTAAGTTGACAGTGGAAAGGTTACTGTGTTTGGTTTTTGCCTGTCAAGATGTGGATTCATCTGCATACACTGGGCAGGAGCCTGAAGCTTACAGGAGAACAGCAGCCAGGCCTGGT
Organism: Hystrix cristata; assembly: GCA_004026905.1. Classification (NCBI taxonomy): domain Eukaryota; kingdom Metazoa; phylum Chordata; class Mammalia; order Rodentia; family Hystricidae; genus Hystrix; species Hystrix cristata. The sequence continues at coordinate 83,138 of PVJO010000432.1, forward strand.
GGGAGAGAACCTTCCCAGGGATGCTGCTTCTGCCTTCGAAGTTGAAACTGCAGGACGCGGCCCTGGTCATTTATAAGAAGAGTAATTGGCTGAGCAGTGCCCATCCCTCTGTCAGCTTCCCATTGTCCCCCACGGGAAGACACAGGACCCTCTGAGGGGCTCCCGTTCATCTCACTTGCCAGAGTCTTCCCTTCAGGTATCTTCCTGAGTGGAAGAGTTCAGACTCAGGCACGCTCCCAGGTCCCAGCATCCATCCCTCTGCCTCTGGGAGTCTTAACTAACCTCCTAAGACCCTCTTCCCAGAGGCTTCTGTCTCCACCCCCAATTCATAATACCACTTCCGCCCTACAGCCAGGGAGCTGAGCGCCCCCACATGTGCGCCTCCCCGGCACAGCCCAGGGAAACTGGCTTGTGGATCAGGAAGCGACTGCTGCCCAACCAGGTCTGGGACTGTAGCTCAGTGGTACAGGCTTGCTCAGCGTGTGTGAGAGCCTTCAATCCCCAACTCCCCACAGTCCACAGCGAAGCCGAAGAAGTCTAGGTCGGAGCCCAGGAGACCCCGGAGCTATCTGCCTTCACAGCCCACCAACCCCCAGCATGGAACGCCCCGAGGCCTAAGGGAGCCAGGCCCGTGAGGCCCACACATTCCTGCGATGCTCGGAACGAACACGCAGGGCAGAGGTGGGGTCACCTCTGCACACAGTCATCACCTATCCAGACCCTTCATGCCCTGCCCCTTTCTAGGCTGTGGAGGGCGACGGGCGGACAGGGACCCCTTTACCTGACCCACCGGGTACCTCAGATCCCCGCCACAGGCTTCTGGCACCGTGGCTCTAGGGGGCGCTGTGGTCCCTGCTCTGAGCGCCCCCTACTGGACAACTAGGGAAATGGTCCCAGCTAGAGCTCCACCCCCACCCTAACCCTCGTGTCCACTGGTTGAGGGAGGGGACCCGAAGGGGCCAGTGGGGAGTGCCTCCTCATTCCTCCAGGCCTGTCTTCTAGACTTGGAGAAGGGGTTGTTTTCTCATGAGCCTCCACTCCAGGCAGCAAAGAGCACCAGAAACAGCTTGGAAGAGCCGGAGCTGCTTAGTCATGCTGCTCCTAAGCACTTCCCAGCTGGACCCAGCTGAAGCCAAGAGTGGGAATGCCATAGTGCCCTGTCTTTTTTGAGGATGTGACTGTAGAGCCCAGATCCAGGAGCCCTGCAGAATGTGCTGGCTTCCCTCCTATCAGGGAAGCAGTCTGAGCACCTCCTTCAGCCACCCCACCCATCCCACCTGCACCCAGGGACCTGGGCAGACCAGCTGGGGAGGCCAGGCAACTTGGCCATCTTGGGCGGGCACCCCAAGGCATTGGGTGCCAGCTCTGCTCAGACTTGGCCCAAAACACCTTTCATGGAGCGGTGCACTTTTTGAATGCTCCCTACTCGTTCTGAGTAGTTGTCATCTCTCCTTTCCCCCTTTCCCATCTTCAAATAAATTGTCTTCTTTTATTAAAAAAAAAAACAAAAACAAACCCAAAACACCGTTCGTGCTGAGCTGGGCCAATCACAAAGAATAGACTTTATTGAAGTATTTGGCACTAAGACCCAAGTTCCAGCCCTGCTGTTGAGGACAGGGCCACTTTGCAACTGTACCATGTTTTATGTAGGATGAATAAGTTAATATGAAGGATGCTCAGGCCCAGGAGCTTGAAGGCCTCCACAGAAGACACTGGGGGAGAGGGACCTAGCAACAAACCACAGTAGGCCATTCAAACCTAATGGAGAAGAGGGGCCCCCACAGTGGGGAACTACTGCAAGGTATGGCAAGGGCAGTGAGAGAAACGCCAGTGCCATCTCCTCAGGCTCCACTCTCCTGCCAACTCCTGTACACAGTCCTGGTTCTTCCTCAGCAGCCTCTGCAGTCAGCAATGCCACTGTCTCCCCAGGGGAAATGCCACCTGTGGCTGGGCATCACGGTTCTCAGCGTTTTCCACTACCTTCACTGTCTCTGCTCCTGTCTGGGGAACTTGCTGGATGGAGTTCTACATGGGCAAAACTATAGTCAGCGATCCCTACACCATCTGTTGCTTCCTCATTGAGGCAAGATCCTACCTGAGCATCTGACCTGGCGGCAAGGCAGAACCCAGGATGAGAACCCAGAGATTAGAAATGGCCTGAGAACTTCCAGGGTTTCCATCTCAGAAGCTGGGACAAGTCACGAATGCCGCCTAAGACAATCCAGCAACTGGTCAGGACTCGGGACCAGTGTGTGTACAAATAAGGACAGCTCAGAGCAGAAGAGTAGCTGGGTGGGGAACAGGAGCAGTAACTCTCACGGTCCTCAAATGCCACATGCCATGAAAGTGGTGCCTTTCCACAAATATTTATAAGGTGCTAAGTTTTAGGAACACAATGAAAAGAAGTCTGAGGGAGGAGTAGGTCGCCCAGCCCGCGTGATGGCCAGCAGTGGTGATCCAGTGGTGAGCTGCTCCCCACCAACCAACAACACAGCCCAGGACCTTGAGGCTACATTTTGGTGCTCCACTGGCCCAGGAGCCTGAGGGCATAAAGAGGGGACAGTGACTGGGGCCCCTAAAAGGGATTTATGGGATTAGGAAAATAACAGGGCCCAGGAAAATACAACTCCATGAGGACATACTGACCTTTAACTACCACTTGTGTGCATCACAGAGCACATTATAAAGGGGGAAGGAGCATCTCCCCCAGACTGTGGTACCCAGAGATCTGGGAAATGGAGGAGAAACCCACACACGAATGTGGGCCACGTCAAGCCTCCACAGTGCCAGGGTTCTTTCTGAAACAGAGCGGTGTTTGAGGAATCCTGAGGTGGCCCTCTCTGCCACTTGTCTTGTATAAGGAGACAGATATAATCAGACAGGCAAGGCCTTAAATCCAAGAGGCCAGACTCGGGATAAAGTGTAATCATATTATAGGGAGCTTGAGGACAAATCACAAATATAAATTCTCAGATCAGGACGTCTGAAAAAACTTGTATAAAAAAACCAAAACAACAAAACAAGAAAGGTCTCAGCTCCAAATCATCGGCCTGCGATGGGATTGGGGGAGCTGTAGGAGGCACTTGAAGGGTCAGGGGCTCAGCCTTGGCCCCACTATGAATCAGTCTTTGCCAGCAGTGGTCGAGGCGCTTGGAGTGTGGAGTTACACCTGGCTGATGATCTCTCCATTCTCTGGGACAAAGACTTGCACAGGGGCCCCATCCGGCGATCTCCGAAGCACACACACAGTGGGCATCTGCCAGGGGCAGGAAGAAAGGAGAGGTGGGTGAGCAAACCAGGTAGAATTGTCAGGATAGCAAGCCCCGTTACACATGGGTATCTCTGAAGGACACAGACCAGCAGCAGCTGCTACAAGGCCTTGTTGCTCAGCCCCCAGCTCTCTGTGAAGCTGTGTTCCCAGGGATCATCCTCTATCCATTTGCCACTCCATGTTCCTTTAGGGTGTGACAAGCACCCTGACCTCCTTCTCCCCACCTTTTCTGAGCTCACGTCTCATCACCCTCCCTGTCTGGCGGGTTGGGATGGGCCAGGCCTGGGCCAAGGACGGGTCCAAGCTCGCAGGTAAGGAAAGCACGTCACCTGGAGGCTGCGGCCTGGGCCTGTGCCAGGCACTGCCTGGCCTAGGATGGCAACCGCAGCCCAAAGAACTGGTGTGTGTGCTGCCAAGGGGGATGGACACTGGGGGCCATGCAGCTGGGCTGCTGGGAATGTGGGGTCTTAAAGAAGCAGCCCGTTGGTAACTTCACATCCCCCACGGGGCTTCAGTACCAGGGAGGGAGAACAAAGACAGGATTGACGAGTACTCTCCCCACTTACAGAATGAAGACACGAGGTCCCCAGGCCACACTCCTCAGCGGGGTGCTATGTCCTACACACTACCCACCAACCTGGCTCCCAGCTTCCAGGCTCCTGGACGATAATACTGTCACCTACCTAGCTGTCACCAGGCATTGCTTCGACCATTTAGGGTAAGCCTCTTAACAACCCTATGATGTACGTCCTTCACCACTCCTATATTCCAGAGGCAAAAAAGCCCCAAGGAGTTAAGCAGCACTGGGATTTGAAGCTGGGCAACTAGCTCAAGGGTCTGTGCTCTTACATGTGATGTCACCTGCATCTCAGCTTGGCGCTGAGGGTGTCAGGAAGGAACAGGACAGAGCAGCGATCGCAGGTTCTGATTTCCACAAACCTATTTCCAAACTTTCCTTTCCCTTGGGCCCTCAAGTAGGAAATTCCAGGAGTTAATTTGGGTAGGACTTGGGGTTATAAAGAAGCTTATCTGCTTTGTGGATCATCTGTGAAGCCATTGGGGGAAACGTCTCGGTTATCTGTGCGAATCATCTCCACCAGGGTACAAGGCATGTGCTCTTTAGATAGACGTGGCAGGCAGAAGCAGAAGGCGCCCTGGGGAACCAAGGGTGCCTTCCAGAGCCAAGACGAAGTGTTTTTCTGGCCTGCTCGTCCTAGCTGGTGGTCACCTGGCCACTAGGCTGCTGGTTTGACGTCTCTCAACTCTGCGATTTGCCAGAAGCTAGCTGCCCTTCTTGGTCTAGCATCCCTCCTGCCCTGCCCCGGGGGCCCCCCAGGGCTGCTCACCTGCGCGCGGGGCACCGGGGCTCTCCCGGCGGGCAGGCTCCGCACCCTGAAGGCTCCTTGGCGGTCCAGCGATTGCGGGCGGCTGCTGCGAAGGCGCGCGCGCTCGTGCCACCAGCGCAGCTCCTCGGAGACGGCGGCCTTGCTGAGCGCACGGCCCGCGGGACTGTCCTTCAGCGACGGTGTCCGCACCACGCGGCTGTGCGCGGGCACCAGCCGCTGGTAGCGCAGGGGCACGCCCTCCTCGACGCGCGCGGCACCCAGGCCCGCGCGGCACAGCTCCCAGTCGCCCTGCGGCAGGTGGCTCTCGGCCACCATCACGTAGCGCCCGGCCGGGAAGCAGCCAGGGGCCAGCAGCAGCTTCGGGTAGTGGGCAACCAGCTCGCGGCCGAAGGTCGGGCCCCAGGCCCCGTGGTGGCGAGGCGGCTCCGGGGAGCAGAGCGGCCTCAGAAGGGAGATGTCGGGGCTGCTGCTGCCCGGCGAGGTGGGGTGGGAGACGCTGGAGACGTCGGAGCCGCTGTCTTCCGAGCAGGAGTGGCAGGCAGGGGCGGGCGGCGGGGGCTTGCTCGCGGGGAAGCAGGAGTCTGGCACCGTCACGGTGTAGTGAGTGGGGCGGCGGCGGGGGAAGGCGCTCCGTCCTCGGCCCTCCGCCCCCGCCCGGAAGGAGTCCACCCTGCAGAGGAGAAGGAAGGGCTCCAAGGAAGGGCTCCGAGTGGGGCTGCGTGGGGCTGCGGCACTGCTGGAGAAGCAGGGCTCTACCTCAAGGTCAGGCATGAGGCAAAGGCAAGGTCTTGGGTCAAACCTCCCCGAGGAAACGAGGAACCCCACCCAGCGTAATGTGCAGTTACAGCACATGCCCTCCGTGTAGAGCCCCTTCCCAGGCTTCTCCACATCTGGACAAACAGAAAGTAATAGCTGACCCTTGGTGGGCGGGTTGGTGCTAAAGGCCTCAAGGACACCAAAATCCACAGGTATGCAAGTTCCTTGTAGGAAATGGTATAGTATTTATACATAACCTGCACACACTCTCTTGTGTACTTTGAATCATCTCTTTAGGGTACTTATAATTCTTCACCCAGTATAAATGCTATGTAAATAGTTCTTATACTATATGTTTAGGGAATAATGATGAGCAAAAAAGCGTCTGACAGGCTGAGGACGTGGCTCAGAGGTAGTGTGCTTGCCTAGTATGCACAAAGCCCTGGTTAGATTCCAGCATTGCAAGAAAAAGAGCTTGTATGAAAAGAAAATGTTCAGTACAGAACATTCAGCACAATTCAGCGCATTCAATGCAATTTTTAAAAAAATAGTATTTTATAGGGTTAGGGTTAGTTGGTCTTCAGTTGCTTGAACTCACAGATGTGGAGCCCAGAAATACGGGGGGCCAACACTATGCTACACCCATGTCACATATTTTCAGCCATATTCCAGTGGTCCATTGTGTCAGTGGCATTTCATCCACAGAGTCTGTTCAGGTAGACATTGTTAGGTGTCTAAATTGAATGTGAAAAGCCATCCTATGATCGTGAGGGCAGCTTCAGGCAGCTCCAGACCAGATGGGGTGGAAATCCAACCCTCAGTCTGCTTACACACCCAGGTGTGAGGCTTGGACATTCAGCCTTTTGCTAATCTACACAAAGGCACTGTTGTAAAATGACCCTGGTTGTAGGTAAAACAGAAAATGTATCGCTCTACTTGAGAGCAGTTGTCCCACACTGCACACAGCCCAGAGCCATCGAATGAGCAACCTGGAGAGGCTCTGATGGTGCCCCAGGACCCCCATGTGTTGTGGCATATGCTGCCTGTCACAGCTCAGCCACTGAAACTATTCTGAAGTAGCAGGGGACTCAGAAAGGAACATCCAGGCAATTCCCATTATTTGTAGACTGGGTATTTTCGAATTTGCCTACTTGCTAAAATTTATTTGCGAATTCCCAAATCAATATAGACAGTGTAGTCATGATCAGTTGAGGACATTTCCAGAACATCAAAAAATGTGAGTTGTTTTAAGTTCAGATCCCTAGCTGAGGTGGAACAACATTAAGCTCCGCCTTCTTATTTCAGCTGTCAAGGGAAACGAGGGTCATTTTCATATTATTACTTAGTATGTTTTTTTGCGGATGCTGGAGATTGATCTCAGCATCCCTCAGCTAGAGATTGATAGGGCCTAGGAGCACTTTACCACTGAGCTAAATCCTAGTACACTTAAAAAAATTTTTTTTGCATTTCTGTGCTTTTGGTGATTGTACTATTTTGTCCCCGAGAGTAATCTTATTGTGTATGCATGTGTGTGTGGTACTGGGACTTGAACTCAGGACCTCCTAAGCAAGTGCTCTACCACTGAACTACATCCCCAACCTCCTTTTTACAATATTTTCTTGCTAAATGGTCCAGACTGGCCTCAAACTTGTTATCCTCCTGCCTCAGCCTCCCAAGTACTGGGATTATAGGGTATGTGCTATAACACCAGGCCTACATAGAATTGTAAAAGTGCTAACTACATTTCGTAAGTGCCTTGTAAAGAAAATAAGCTACATAAGCTTCATTTAGTTGTGAATTAAAATGCCACATTCTGTGAGTTCGATGTTAATGAGGTAACATATATTAAATAAGTTGTCTTTAAACAGAAACGCATATAAAACCAAGTTATATACATTGACCGGTTGATGAACAAGGTTTTGACCAAAGACTTACAGGAATCTAACATATTTCCCTTAAGGGCAATGGCTCAGTATTTGCTGAGAGTCTGCAGCAATTTTACAGAACATAACCACAAATTATGAGAATCAACTGCACAGCATGTGAATAAGAAATGTGCTCACTGTCAGTGACCAACAATGGAAAAACTGGAAAAGAATCTCCTGGCATAAGAGAACACAGCAAGGGTTCAACTTCTGCAAAAAGACAAAATTGGAGTCTTTGAAAGAAAACTTTTTGGTCACAGATGATGTGCTTTTTGTTTCTGCTGGTTGTGTTATCTTTTTCGAGAGGAACCCAAAAAAAGGGCTGTTAGGAGAAGCCACAGACACACACACAAAAGGAGAAGCCACAGCACTAGCCATGTGTCACCCAGCATCCCCCGGCTCCCCATGTCCCGGAAGTGTCCACCCTCCCACTGCAGCGCAGGATGGTGGGTGTGCCTGCATCTCCAGGGGAGTCTCTCTTACCTCAGGGACTGTGACTGGCCCCGCCTCCCCTGCATTTCAGGGGTGGCTGGGGCACTGGTGCGACCTTGCCGCTGTCCAGGAACACTGCGGATGGGAACCATGCAGTAGGAGGCCGGCTCCAGCAGCCACAGGCTGGAGGCACTGGGCCCATCCTGGGGTGTGGTTGCTGGGCTGCTGCAAAGAGATTGGAGAGAAGTCAGTGATAGGAAGGTCTCCACTTAGGGGCTCATGCAATACAGAAGATGGGAGCACAGTGAAAGGGGGCCTCCAAGTTAGGGTGCACACTACCACTCCTCTCCCATCACCAGCTAAGGGGAGGCTGATCTCCATCTTTCTGCCTCTTCCACCTGCCCAGCCCGGCAGGCCCCACCTGCTGTGGGCCCTCCCGTCCTCCCCACCTGACCTGGACTCGCTGCTGGGTTCAGAAGACTTCCTGGACTTCTCATAGGGGTGGTCGAGGCTGGTCTCCTTCCAAGGGCTGTTCTGGATGGGGGCGCGCTCCAGGGCCCCAGGCTCAGGTCTGGCTGGCTGCAAGCCCTCAAGGCTCTGGGGTGGGAGAGGCCGGGAAGGTGGGGCCGGGGACTCTGGGGGAGGTTTTGGCATTTGGGAGTCCTCTGCAGGTAAAAGAATCCTGGTAAGGACAGAGGTTGGGGAACCAGCCCAACAACCTCTGCAGCCCATACCTCGTTCTCCCTCCCATGTCTGGCTTGTCCCACTGCTCCCGGCCATTGCTCCAGCCCTAGATCCTACAATTGGTTTTTCTCCTTTATCCCTCTCTCCCACAGTCCTGCTTTACAGCTGCCTCCTTCAAGAAGCCTCCCCAGGTTGACTTTCCTTGGTTCTTATTACTCCACTTCTAGCCTTTGCTCCTGGTGCCATGTCTGCAGCCAGCCTCCATTTACCAGTTTTTCTTCTTCCTGTCATGCCCAAGTGCCCTAGTTTCCTTACTGGCCTGGGCACTTCCCCAGGCAGGACTGTACCATCTTCTTGATCCACCTTCGCCCTGACATCCTTAGCATTGGTATACAGTGGGGTTCTTTTGTTGTCGTCTGTTTTTTATACAGGGTCTCACGATGTAGTCCAGGCTGCTATTGAACTCACTATGTAGCCCAGGCTGGCCTCAAACTCATGGTTTTCCTCCTGTTCAGCTTCCCAAGTGTTGGGATTACAAGTGTGCACCATCACCACGCTGGGCGTTGTACAGGTTCTCAGTCCATAGGCTCTTATTCCCTCCCAGTGCTACCTTCTTTTCAAAACTGATAATGACTGCGGACAGATGGCTCAAAGGCCGGTTCAACCTGAAATAAAGCCCCAGGGTGGAGGGATAACTGGGGCTGATAGGCCCTGCTGGAATTCACCTTTCTTTTCCTCATCAAAACAGTAGAACTTCTAGAATGAGAGACAGTCGGCACATCCCCACTCTCAATGGGCAAAGGAAACTCACACCAAGTCTGCATGAGATGCTGGGCGGCACCTCTACCTTCATGAGCTCACTAACCTTCTCCTCCCTGTTCGACATCCTCACTAGCAAACTCTGCTGAAGCCCTCAGAACCCAGACTTGGCTGTAGTTCCTAATCGTCCCTCTCACCTTCCTCCAGAAGTAGCCCATCAGATAGGGAGCTGTCATCAGAGGCACTGAGCTCTGGGGAAATCAAAGGACAGAGAAGCAAAAGAGGTGAGGACATTAAGCCACAGCTCCGAATAACCAGCAGCAGTGAGCAAGCCCAGCCTACTCCCTCTCTAGGACAGTACCATTAGAGGAAACCCACTGTGAGCTGTATGCTCTGTCATGAACTTAGACGTAGAAAAAAAAATTAGAAGTCAGGGGCCAGGAGACAGGAAATCTGATCTTAATCCTGGCTCTGTCATTAACTCTGCAACTTCAGGACTCTGGACCTCAGTTTCCCCATCCGTCAAAATATGCTAGGTCTTCTTGACAACAGAAGGGAAAAGCAAAGAGCCATTTCGGAAGGGTTGAAACAAATTTGGTCAACTTTTCTATTCTTCTAACATAAGTACAACTGAACCCAATCCAGGAACTCCTGCATTACCAGCAACAAGAACAGTGGGAGGTGGGAGTCTGAGCAGGGGGACTGGGAGGCCAATTTAATGTCTGGCCAGCCAGTCCTAGGGAAGGGTCTTCAACTGGTGACAAGGCAAGTCACCTGGAGGAGAGGGACTGTGGCATTTCTGCATGGAACAGTGAGCAGAAGCTGCCTCCCAGGAAGGCTGAGGGAACTTGTTACTGCCATTTTCCCTGCACAAATAGAAGCCTTTAGATTTTGAGAACAAGCCTGATGTGACCCAAATGGAACTCACAAAGCATTTTTAAATGTTTAACAATGGAAGTGAGGAAAACGAATGGCTGATATTTCTACAATGCTAATACTTTTCTCTGTGCTCTCTACATACCGATTCATGGAATCCTCATAACCACAGAGAGTAGTTACTATCATCTCCATGTAACAGTTGAGGAAAACGAGTCTCAGGAATGATGTTGTTTGGGTCAATCCACCAAAGGGTGCTTGAATTGGAGTTCACACCCAGATAGTCTGACTAGAGTCTGTGCTCTCACCCTTCGCTGGCTTTCTATTAGCCAGTATCTAATGCATAGGTCATTACCAGAAAGTGCTAAGAAGAGTAAACAGTTCCAGCCATCTTGAAACCTTTATAACAGGGGTTGGTAAACTACAGCCCATGGACCAAATCTAGTTCATCAGCTGTTTTCAAAACTTTATTGGAACACGGCTACAGATTCATTTACCTAATGTCAGGCTGCTTTCGCCTCTAAAATGGCAGGCTTGTGATGAGACCATATGATCCACAAAGCCTAAAGAATGTACTAGCTGGCCTTCGGCAAACTGGAAATATTTGCCGATCTTTGGTGCCTAAAATGAACTTTACCCAGAGCAGCTCTATTCTGTAGGGATATCGCTCAAGGAGCCGGGCCTGACATCAGAGGAGCCAGCCAGCCCTGGCTTCGCCTGACCCCCAGCTAGCCTTTGCTTTGGGGTTCAGTGGAGGTGATACCCTCTTATTGAATTCTGGTTCCCTGTATCTGGCCTTTAAAAAATAAACCAAAAATAAAGATTTTTAGTTTTTGCAAATGTCAAGTTGAAAAAATGATGGAACCGTTACTCTGTAGATCAGCAGAGCAACCCGGGTCCAAGTGATGTGTTCTGGTTGGAACGCAGGGTCTGGGAAGAAAGACGCCATTCCCCATCACCCCTAATCTTCATGTGAACAGGCAAATTTGTTCTGTAGGCCAGAGGGTCCAAGCAAAGAGGGGACTCTAGAGACACACGGCCTTTGCAGAGTGAGGAGCTGGCAGGGCACACTGATCTGCCAGATGTAGGTGGCTCCTGAGGGCCCATCCCCACACAGCCCAGGCCTCCATCCAGCACAACTCTCCCTCACAGTAGCAACAGGATGCCTCAGGTGGAACACTAACTATGAAGACAATACTTACAGCATTCTCAGAGCTACACTGTCCAACCTGGTAGCCAGCAGCTGCAGGAGACTACATTCATTAAAACGAAATCAAGTTTAAAGTGCAGTTCCTCAGTCACACCAGGCACAGTTCAGATGCTCAATGGCCACCCGAGGCTAGTGGCTTCCATACTGGACAGCACAGATAGGGAACAACTGCTGAAATGCTAATGGAAAGTGTTGCTAAAGACGGGCACCATCAGTCGACAAACATACACTGACACCTGTTCCCTCAGAGGTGCATGCTGGGGTGGTTCTCATGGGTTCACCCACGGTAAATTGGTTCAACACCTGGCTGCTCCTTGCCACCTGCAGAGTCTGGCTAATTACTCTCATCTGGCATAATTGCTTTCCCAAGTTGAATAACCCTTGTGGGAAGATCTAGGGCACAGGCTGGGCTTTTGTTTTGGGTTTTGTTTTTATTTTTTGGTTCATTCGCTTATTTTTTCCTTTTTAATTCAAAACACCTTTCAGCTACTAGTTATCAGTGCTTCTCTACTTCCTCCTTTCTGAGTGAGCACAGCTTGGCAGAGAAGCCACAAAACAGGAATTACTTGTCTGGATCCGCCTGCTTTGGAGCCCCCAAGGCCGGGCATTAGAACCCAGGACCTTGGCCCATGTGGAGAGCGGGGCCAAGTCTGGGAGCAGGTCTCTACGCCAGGGCTGGGCAAGTCAGCAGCTGCACCAGCTGTTTCCCCTGCCCGTCTGGATTTCTCCTGGGCGGAGCGCCCTGAGAAGGCTGCAGAGCCTCAGCCTCCTGCCTCCCACAGAGGGTTAAGCCAGAGCCCAAGGCATGTCCCGGCCTGCTCTCCACTCCCGGCAAGGAGCGTCATTGGTCACAACGGGCAGCAGCAGAGTGCTGGGCAGAGGCTCCCAGTGACTGCAGTTCCTGTAGGCAGGAAATGCTGAGCAGTGCAAGGCCAGAGGGGATAGAGGGACTGAGTTCAAGTAGGACGGGGCACCTCTCACCACCTGGAAGACGCCCAACAAGCACAGAGTAAGTTGGCCCTTAGGGAGTAGAGCGGGAATGGAGACCGTCTTCTCCCTAAGAGGCCTGAAGGCCAGGAGCATTGTCCTGAGGCCAGGCCAGGCCAGAGCCACTCAAGTACAGGTAACCCTGGCCACCCGGCCTGGGTCAGCCCAATACTCTTCTGGGTTTACTGATCACCTTTCACACAGAAGCACTTCCTTCTTTGCCATCTACATCTGCCTGGTGTCTGGTCAGACATCCTATGGTATACTAGAGGGCACAGGTGGGAGCAGATGCTGAGGTATCTGTCTGCCTGATGCATGGGCCACGGGGCACAGGGACCGGGGAGGCCCATGCGGCTTCCACCCAAGGGTCCCACCAGGGAAGGAGAGCAATGGTGTAAACAGCCAAGCTGAGGTGCAGGGATAGCCACCACTTGCTAAGTCGAGCCTGAGGCCTTGGACTCACTGTATCCCAGAGCCACAGCCCCCTTTCTTACTCCTCTCTCTGAAGAAAATTCAGCCAGTGAGGCCTGGGACCCATGAGCCAGGCCTGGGGGTGGGGACTGGAATGGAAGTCTGCAAGTCCTGACCTGACAAGCTGGATGTGGGTCGGGACAAACAAAATAAATCACACCTTGGGGTTCAAACCCACTGACAGGAAGCTAACCCAGACTGGACATGCTTAAATCATGCGCAGGCTCTTGGCACTGACAATTGACTAGGATCTCGACAGCCACCCAGAGGGGCCAGGTGTCAGGGACTGAAGCAAGGCACAATAAGGCAGAGAACAGATGTGGGTTCCCCTCCTGACCAGGGCACTTGCAGATACTGTAGGGATTGTGGGGCTTATTACCCGTGGGGCTGGATTCCAGCCTAAACATTATGTGAGTAGCAAGCAATGTGGCAGGATAAAGTATGTCACTTCAGAGCCCCGGGTTCATCCCAGCACCCTGACTAGATAAGCTACGGCCAGTAGGCTTTGGATACTTTGGCTGAATAAATCCTCGGATTAGGCTGAGGGTCAGCCCTTCTGCCTAGGAAGTCTTGTTCTGCCCCTCAGCCTCGGCGCCCTGCATGCCCCCCCGCGCCCCGGGTCCTGGGGATTGGATCCAGGGCCTCCTGAGCTACATCTCCACTCCTACTCCCTTCCCACTCCCTTTTTCTTGAGATTGGGTCTTACTAAAGACCCTTGTTAAATTGCCCAGGCTGGGCTAGAATTTGTAATCCTCCTGTCTCGGCCTCTGAGTGTTGGGCTTACAGGTCGGCACCACACCTCCTGCTCAGGAAGTCTTCTTGAAGTCCCTGCTGAGGATGCAGGAGGGAGTGGGATGTTTTCTAAGGAGATGGGGAACAGGCATCTCTCAGGATGAAAAAGCCTTGCTGGGGCTGCAGAGTAACGAAGGGGTCGAGGTGGTCCCGGGAAGCAGGTCTGCCAGCTGGTGGCACCTTAAACGCAGTGCCAGGGGCGCTGGCAGCGCGGACTGAACGCAAACGCAGTGGCCCGGCGCCACGCTGCCCAGCTGCCCACCACCCTACCCGAGCTGCGCGCTGTGAGCGCGGAGGGGTCGGCCTCACCTCGGCCCAGCGCGTGCGCAGACGGCGCGGGAGGGGGCTCGCTGCTGCGCCGTCGCTCGCCCAGGCTGCGCTGCAGCTCCCGCAGCTTCTTCTCCTCCTGCAGCGCCGCGTGCTTCCGCTGGCGACGCGTCTGCCTGCTGAGGTTCTCCTCCGCGCACAGCCTCCGCGCGGCCTCGGTGATCTGCAGCTGCAGGGCCAGCTGGCGCTCCAGGCCGCTCAGGGGGTCCTGGGGAGGGTTGGGAGTGAGGCTGGACACAGGCAGGCTCCGAGTCCGGGCCCTGAGCTCAGAGAGCGGAAGGTGAGCAGCCAGCAGCCCCGGGATGTGGAGCAGAGGGCGGAGAGGCGGGAGGGGCCGAGACAGCTTGTCAGGGTGAGAAGCTGGCCTGGGCACCCACCCTGGCCTGCCTGCCCAGCCGGGCTGGATGGGAACCCAAGCGGGGCACTTTCCCTCTTGACCCCAGAGCGTTGGGCAGGCCAGCTTGTGGGAACCTGCCACCGTTCTCACCCTGGGGAAGGGCACCGCAGCCCAGGCTGCCCCCGCCACCTCCCTCCTGGGCTGAGAAAGAGGACAGCCCCAGGGACAGAGTCACTTGTCTGAGCTGGCGACTGCCTTCCTGGGTTGGTGACTGGACCTCTTAACTGAGCCTCTGCTCACGGGGACAAACCCAGGGTCCTCCCTTGAGCCAGCCCGCCCGCTCCTCAAGTGGCGCACTTCCGGCCATCTGGCTACCATTGGGGAGCGGCCCTCGTCAACCCAGGCACCCTCACGGGCTGGGTAAGAACAGTGTAGACTGCCAAGGCACACCTCCATAGTCAGTTCTGGGGACTAAGGGACAGCGGCCTGCGAAGCTCCTCACCTCTCTGTGTAGGGCCCACTCGTCCAGCTTGTAAGCTGCTCCAATCCTGCGGCGGACCTTGGGGGCCTTTTCTCCGGGTTTGAGGGGATATTCTTCTGGCAAGATGCCTGTCAGCTCCTGCAGGGAAGCAGAGTCAAGCCGGACGACTCTCCACCAGCCCACCTTTGGCCGACCATTCATATGCTGTCACTGGTCTCTGCACCGTGTGGATCTGCCCTACCACAGAGCCCACTGGGACAGCTGGCCATACACACCCTGGCCTCCCACCATCCCTCACTTATCTTTTCGTTCCCATCCTTCGGCACACTCTGCCTCCCTCCCCTTTTCCTTCACATCTTCTGGTCAGTTCCTCCAGAGGCCCGCAGGATCCCAGCTGCAATCCTCAACACACATATCCACCCACAGCCCCACATGCCGTCTTCCCGTGTCTGGGCTCTGCCCAGGTCTAACTCTCCTCCCACCCAGCGCCAGGTCAAACGCTGTGTCAGAGGGACTCCAGGCCCAGCCCTGGTCTGATTTCCAGAATTCCTTAAGAATCGGGGCTCCACCCTCAGATCTAATATCCCAAAATATGATTCCAGGGGTATACGAGTGTGTGGGGCGTGGGCTGCCCAGGCCTCACCGCCTCACGCAGGCAGAGTCTTCGCAGCTCCTCCAGGCAGGCCTCCAGCCGAGCTTCCAGGGCCCGCTGCTGCTTGCGCACTGCGTGGGTTAGCTCCTTCATTGGGGAGACTGGGCTGTCAGGGCCTGTGGGAGGGCAAGGGGCACATGCTCAGGGAAGCTGAGGCGGGACAACCTCTCTTGGACACTTGCTGAACACCTTTACAGGAGTACACATCCATATACACACAGCCTTATGCTTGCTCACAAATTACAGGCTAGCTGTTGTGGCCTGTGTCATAACCACAAAACCCCAGTCTCCTGGCTCCCCAGCAGTGGCAACATGACAGCTCAGAGAGAAGGGCTGCCCCACCTGCTGACCTGCGGCGGGGGAGGGCTGCTGGCACATGCACACGGGCCTCTCATATCCTCTGTCAAGACCAGGGCAGACTGCGCTTGGGGATTTAGGTCAATGATAGAGCACTTGCCTAGCAAGTGGAAGGCCCTGAATTCAATCCCCAGCACCGCCCCCCCGCCCCCCACCCCCGCCAAATAAAAAGACTAGGGCAGACTAGACCTCACCGGCTTAGGCCAACTAGAGATATAGGACTTTAACACTGGCCAGAAAAGTGTTCTCAACTTCTTAGTAATCACTGAAGCTAAAGGCGAACACTGCAGACCCCTGTTCAGATAGGACCAGACCCCAGCCAGACCCTCCAAGGCGGAAAACTCTGAGGTCCTCTGGTATCTCCCTGCTTCCTCCAGCCGAGGCCGCTCTGTCCTCTCCCTCTTTGACCTTTGGAAGTCATAGCTGGCCACCCCGGCACCTGGGGGCTGGGGACAGGGCAGTGGGATTGCCCCAACCCACTCACCAGACTGCAGGATGATGCCGCTGTCAGTGTCGCTGACCTCATCCTTACTCTCCATGGTGGGCTTCTGGCAGGAGGGGGTGCAGAGGATGGAGGGGCGGCTGGGGTCCCAGCCTGAGCCAGGATGTGTAGGTAGCCTGGAGTCCTCCCAGCTTTTAAGAGAAAGGAGAACAATAATCCAGAAGCTCTATGTAAACCTCTTTGGTTCCGAACAGAGTTTAGGAGTAGATGCTAGAAAATGGAAGGATGAAAAGGTGGGGAGAAGGGATGAGTGAGAAAGCCAAGAGGGAGGGAAAAAGGAGGAAGGGGAAGATGTCTTCATGGGCACTGCTGTCCTCAGCCCTAAGCCATGTCCTGCTGCTCCAGCGATTTGGGCACTGCAGGAAGTGACTGGACACTGGACATCAGGCCAATCTTGTCCGAAGGCCCCAAAGTCCAGGTCTCCCTCTCTCTGGGCCCGATCCTCTAGGCAGCTGTGCCCACTTGATGCCAGAAAGTCATTCCTGAGACTACTTTGAGCCATCAGCCTGGTCAGGGTCTCAGCTGGCCAGGACCTGGCAGCCGATGGCTGAACAGGGGTGGGGAGCGGGCGGAGCCCAGACGGCGGGCTGGAAGGAGAGGCCAGCCACCTCCTCACTGAGTCAGCCATTGAGCAAGAGTCCAAAAGTCCTTCTGAGTTTCTGTCTGGAGCTTATCCTGCTGCCTTCTCAGAGCACAGGGCCGCAGTGGGGGTGGGGATGCCCACAGACCCTCACAAGCACCCAACAGGACAGAAGAGTAGGCTTTGGGAAAGCTGGTCACAAAGCAAGGCAGATAGAAGGAGAGGGGACTGCGGTCAGCCTGTCCCCAGCGGTCCGGTACCTCTGCTGAAAAGGAAGAAGCAATGGCGCTTTTACAGACCTGTGTAAACAGCACAGCTTATCAAGGTACCATGGGCAGCAGCAATTAAAACCATAGCCCTGAAAACAATATGTACCTTGCACTTCACAATTTCAATTTCCAAGGAAATTCAAAGAGTGCATGGTAGAATTTTTTTTACGTTTATATGAGGCCTTTACAAAGGTGCTAGAGAAACAGTGGCCATACATTCCAGGAACCCAGGAATGCAGGGTGACTGTTCTTAGCTTTGCTCAATTTGTCTGTCCCAGACCTTCACCCCTCAGCCTTTCCTCCAGGCCTGGGCTTTCTATCATCTTCCTGTAAGCCGGAAGGGTCCAGGTCCAGCAGGACCTAGGAAGCAGGATGGACTCTCTGCTGGCACCCTGAGCCTTTTAGCTCAGGACAAAGAGAGGAGGTGATATCAGAGGGGAAGCCATTAATTAGTCACACTTGCCAATTAATAATTAACCACTAAGGAGTTGCCCGGAAAGTTGAGACAACTCAGGCCCTGGAGTGGGAACTTCCGGACCTGGGGGCATCCCTTAGCATGCCCCCTCTCTCCTACAGCTTTCTCCTTCCCGGGTTGGCCCAGTCCCTCACTGCCAGGGTCAAGGGGGAGGCCCTGACATTCATAGTGGTCGAAGTCTGATTCTGGAAACTGCTGCTCTAAGTAGCACAAGTTCTACCACCTATGTCACTTAGGAAAAGTCACCTGGAGGGGGGCGGTAAACAGCCCTTTCCAGTTCCTGAGGGTAAATCAGGACCTCTTGGCCAGCGTCTGGACAGTCAGGGAGCAGACCCCAGGCGCTTGCCCTGAAGTGCTGGGCAATTGCCCAAGTCCACAGGCACAGGCCTGGACCCACCCTCACCACCGTGGGGGGGGCCCTTAGGTGTCTAAGCATTCCTCTAAGGGCAGTTCAGGTAACACCCCCACCCCCTCTCCTCTGGAATCCCTCCTGGTCCTCCCAGTCCCCAGCCCCTCTGGGCCAGCCCCAGCACTGGGCCCTAAGAAGTAGTCCACCATGTGGAATGAACAGTGTTCCCAGGAAAAGGCAGAGCAAAGAAGAGTCACCGAGGCAGGAGGGGACACGCTCTGGCACTTTCTCTTAGGCATGCCATCGGGGACCCTCCCCCATCACAAATGAAACCCCAAAGCCAGGCCTCAGGCCTCTTCACTCCAGCTCATCTCCGCTGGCCCTTTGTCTCCTGACGCCTGTCCCGGCCCCAGGGACAGGATCCCCGTCAGAGCCCAAGACCAGTGCTGGGCAGGAGCTGGAGGTGATGGCCACAGCCAGGCTCCCTCCACTCCCCCACTCCTCCACTCGCAGGCCAGCTGCCCCGAAGCCCACAGACCTGCTCTGCCCCGCCCCACCCCGCCCTCACCTGCTTTAGGGTTTTAGTCCAGGAGATCAGGAAAGAACCCCTGCACCCAGGTCAGGGAGTCTAGGGGCCTTGCATGTCGCCTCCAGACCTCGCAGGCCACTGGCCAGCCACCTGTGCTCACTCTGAGCGGGCTCTGGCTCCCGCAAGCTGCCGGCTGCCCCTCTGGCCGTCCCTCTCGTCCCTCCCAGGCTGCCGGGCCAGGGGAACCAGGTTACTTGTTATGACTTGAGTCAGAGGGGAGGAGCAGGTGAGCAAGCCCTTCCCTGAACTAATCTGAGGCTGACTGCTGACTGTGGCCGGCAGGCAGCTTCTGGGCCTCTGCACTTCCGGGGCCAGAGGGGAGCAGAGAAAGGGGGCTCCCCATGGAGAAATCCCAGCCGGCAGCAAGGGGCATGCCTTGCAGGGACCCTAGTGCAACGATGGGGCTGTGAGGTGTCCTCCTTTCCTGCCTGACTCCCCCAGCTTTCCTTGGCCCCCAGTTTCCCTTTCCAGAAACTAAGGAATGCTAAGTCTCCCAAACAAGGTAAAAAGTCCACCGTATGTGGGGATACCAGCAGGAAATATATAAACTCAATGCAGAGGGTCACTGCTTTCCCCTTACACTGAAATGGAGACCTTGGCCTGAGTTTTGTGTCTCCCACATCAGGATTTTAAAAGCTCACACTGGAGGTTGGAGGGCACACCTGTAGTCCCAGCTACTCAGGAGGCTGAGGCAGGAGGATCACTTGATCCCAGGAATTAGACACCAGCCTCCCTTCTCAAAACAGAGAAGAAAAAAGGTGCTGGAAGTGTAGCTTAATGGTAGAGTTCAAACCCAAGGCCTTAGGTTTAACCTCCAGCACAACAAAACAAAGCAAAACAAAACAACTCCAAAAAACCAAAGCAAAATATAAAACCCCTTGGGTTGCCACTGCATGTGCAAAGGCCCTAGAGTGCAAGAGTGAGAGGACCAGGTGTTCTCACTTTCTCCCCTCCCTTTTTCTTTTTTTTGCTGGGGACGAACCCAGAGCCACAAGTAAGCCTCTATCTTCGAGCTACCCCCTTGACCCAGAACCTTCTCTTTTATTCTACACATTTACTCACCCCGGGAGCATCAAGGCCATCACTTCCCTGTTTATAATTTAACTCCACCTCCCAGCAGCACAATCCCCAGGGCCAGTGACCTGAACCGTGGTCCTGGTCCTTACTCTGTAGAGGGGCCACTGTGGGTTCTAAGCCCTCAGACCACTCCCCAAATGTGGGGCACCGGAGACCAAAATGGAATTTGTTCTCTACAAAAAAATGAACCTCCAGGCCTCCCAGTCCCCGATCCTCAAGCAAGTGGAAAACTGTTTGGAATCCGGCCTGTTTCACAGGGAAAAGCTGAGCACAGATTGCCCGTTGCCTGTCCCCAGCAGGCTGGGATTCCCTACAAAGTGGGGGCGGCACCCCTCAAGTCCTCATCCCACCCTCTCCCATCCTGAGTCCTCCCACCACGCCCCCCATCTACCCAGCACAAGTCAAGATTGTTTCCCCCTTCCAGTCCCTGAAGATCCCTGTACCCACTCCCCATCCCCCGGCTCAGGGATGGCTGAGGAGTCAGCTCTCCTGAAGCATCCATGTGTTGCAGCGGGCCGCTTCACCTTGGCTGGCACGCAGACCCTGCACACCTTCACATTCCGGTCCACACCCTCTTTCCAAACAATGCTAGCCCAGAGCCTTCCAGGTTGACCACCTCAGCCTCTCCTCAGTCTGTGGCAGAGGGGCCCTCGCAAGGGACAGTCCCTGCCCATGGTGGGGGGCAAGCTCTCTGGGCCTCCCAAAGAACTCACAGCCCTTCCCTTCCTCCAGTCCTCCACAGTACAGCAGTCCCTCCCCGCCCAGACAGGTCTGCACGTTCATCCAGTGTCAGCCGGAGAGGGGCTGACTCTGGGCAAAAGCAGTCTATCCTGGCCTTGCCCAGCTCTTAGCACTCTTAGCTCCAAGTAGGGAGGAAAGTGGATTTTCTAGAATCCGCTCATAACTCACATTTTTAAATACATAAAATAAAATTGAAAAGATCACTAGCAGAACCAATTATATTGCAACACATTTCCAAAACCAGAAAAAAAAAAGGCAACACATATGCTTCCTTATTAACATTAAATAGGATCCAGCAGTAGATAAGTGCATACAAGTGAAGAGTGTAAACAATATTTCAAGATAGCTGCTACAATTGCAATGTGATAGGAAACTGAATTTTATCAGTGGCAGTCACAGGTACTAATGCTCCTGTGGTTTGCTGCCTTTATAATTCAAAGTAATGCGAAATTTCTGTTAACCAGTGGTGAAAAAATAAAGATGCAAGTTCCCACTCCCATATCTAAGCTTACAAACCCTCTGAATTCTGCCTTCGTGGGCCTGGAAACCTCTTAGAACTTCTGCCCCCAGGTAACCAACCCCCTGCCTGCAGGGTAGAAGTGAAACCAGGTAAGGCCTGGACACACCAGGACAAAAATTCCTTCATTTCGATTATCTTCTGGAAAAAGCCTGCAAGCCTTTCACTAAGGATTCATCTAGTGTGGAGCTGGCTTTTTAAGAATGGACATGAGCAGAAAGCGACCAGGTCATCTTGTCAGTGATGTCAAAACTCCAAGTGCCCAGCACAGGACACAACTCCCCCTAAAAAGAAGCACGTGGCCTGGGAGGAGGCTACCATCCAAGAGCTAGCAACTTTCCCCTCTCCCCTCTATACCCCAATACCGCCAGCACCAACCGATTGCAGAGGCAAATTGGCGCTTATAGTTCCTGGTCTCCTTGCTAATTGATCGCACGATAAAGCTTTTTGTTTTTTACAAAAACCTGGAGTCATAGTATCTGCTTCTATGTGTGCTAGGCAAGAGCCTTTCCTCCACAACAGAAAAGAAATCGACCTACTTGCTTTGGTCCTCAGGAATTCTGAGAGACATGTCACTGCCCCGAATTCACTCCCAGCATTTCCCAGACTAGCAGAATCTAAGGTCTGGAACGTGGCTGGCAACTCAAGGCTCCCGGAGAATCCCAGAGAGTGTCCAGTGGATCTAGCTGATTGCCATGGCATCCAACTCAAAATACCAAGGGAGAAGTGGGCACTTCAGAGGCCACCCTGGAAGTGACACTGTAGTCCCAAATCCCAGAGCACCATCGCCAAGGCCCCCAGCAGGTGAAGAAGTAGGATTTCTTTGCATAGCATTGATGGGGGTTGGAATGTGACCTTGGGGATCAAGAGCCCTCCCCCAAGAAGAGGAAAACGCCCTCTTTAGGATTTTCGTCTCCTAAGGAAAAGTGCTGAATCAAAAAGCTCTCCTACAGCTCGGTGGCCGACCATTCTCTCAGTTTTTTCAAAGTTTCTTTTTTTATGTTTATCCAAACTCATTTAAACCAGGCACCTCACACTGCCATCTCCGTGTCCCCAACGTCATCCAGTGAAGTAGAGTCACCGACAGGCCTACCCTACGATTTTACTTAATGAATGAAAAGTAAACGGTCAGCTACTGCAGCCAACTGGGAAAAGAAGGAAGAGAAATGGCCCGGGACCCTCCAGGCAAGAGGGACGGAAGACCATCCCTTCACTGTTTTCTTTCTCCTCTCTGCGCCCTGCACCCTGGAAAGGTGTTCGCTTCCATCCGGCGACGGTGGGGTGGGCTGGGACCCGGGAACTCCCGGCTAGCCTGGAATGCGCCCCGAAACCAGACCTCTAGGCTCTCCACAGAAAGCCCCTTTGTCCCGTCCACCCCGCTCCCCTCCCCCACCGCGCCCTCCACTTCCAGGCCGGCCTGAGACTTGGCTCCTTTTGTTTGGCTGCTCTCTGCCTTCCCGGAACCTGGCCAGGAGCTCCACAGGCGTGGGGAAGGTCGGAGGAGAAAGGCCGGAGTTGGAAACATGCACATAGGGTAGGAACTCTGGATTCGCACCCCCTTGTCAATTACTCCCAATCCCTGTGAGACCCCGTCCGCAGCGGATGCAGACGGTGGGCTCGGGCGCTCGATCCCCGTAGTTCAGCCGCACCGGCCCCGAAGTTCCCCCCTTACCTGTCCCGGGGAGCTCCCGCGCCTCCCGCCTGTCCTCGCGCCCCCCGCGCGCGCCGGGCAGCGTCAGGACCTGCCGGTCCGGGCCATCTTCCCGCCCCCCGCGCCTGCACCCGGCCCTCCCTCCCCGGAGGTATTTCATTTAACTTCGGCATTTGTAGCATCCCAAATGTTAAAGATCCCAAGACATCTGTCCCCTGGGGCATACCAAGGCGCAGGGAACCGAGGGGAAGGTGCGAGGAGGGACGAGAGATTCTGATCCCGGAGCAGGGGCGGGGCCGCATGCGGCGGCGGGAAGGCGCCTGCAGGGCTGAGGGTCCCTTGGGGGCAGTGGCTCGAGGGGCGCGGCTGCCCCCCTTCCCCGCCGTGGGACGCGCGCCTGGCGGGGCACCCCCGGAGCCGCCAGGTTCCGCGGCCCGGGAGGGAGGAGGCTCTTCTCTGGGTCGAGGGCCGCCTTTCATCCGCGCGCTCTGGCCCGGCTGGGGCAGTTTTCATTCCTGGAGACCCGGGGGTGGAAGAATGGAAGGGGCGGAGGGGCCGCGCCCCTCCCCTGCTCCCTACTCCCCTTCGCTCCTTGCAGCCCAGTGCAGCTGGCTTCGGGGCTGCGGAGCTTCGGGTGGAGCCGGCCTCGCCTCACCTCCTGCGGCCCAGCCAGGTCCCGCTGGGGACCCTGCTGCTTAGGGCAGCACCACGCTCCCGAGGAGCGCCTCCTGCTGTCGCTGCGAGCCGGTGGATCCCGCCGGTCCATCGTCCGATCCCTCGCACTCCCCCTCTCAGTTAACACTCATTGAGCACCTACTAATGTCGAGCACCTACTAGTGTCCAGCACCGTGGATCCAAGTGTCGCTAGAGTGTTCGTCCCTCTAGCTAAGCAACAACAGTATCAATGAAGTAGGGCCAGGAGAGGGGAGGCCTACTCTGCCTGAAGGTGCCCAAAGCTGGCCTGAGCAGGTGGCCCCAGAGGAACTTAGGCAATCGGAGCCCACAGTGACCGGATGGATGGAAGCATAACGGTGGAGGGGCACAGCCGGTCCTAGGAGATGCTGTGAATTTAGGGCATGGGATGAGGAGGGAGAAGGGGATCCAAAATGAAGAGGTAGGAGGCCAAGTATCAGCCGGGGTCCATCAGGAAGCAGGCCACCTCTCAGTGGGTGTGCAGATTGTACATCCTACTGACAGGGAAGGCTCGGCTATTCACCAGGCTGAGGCAGGAGGATCACAAGTTCAAGGCCAGCCTGGGCAACTTAGCTAGCTCTTGTCTCAAGAATTAGAAAAGGGCTAGGGCTGTAGCTCAGGGGTAGAGCATCTGCCTGGCTTGTGCAAGGGCCTGTATTCTATCCCCAGCACCAGGCTGTGCTCACCTAGCTCTTGGCCACAGCTGGGCTTTGCCTGAGCCAAGCTGACCAAAGAGAGTGGTGGGCTAGCTAAGGAGTTAAGTCTATCTTGAAATTGAAGGGAAGCTACTTGTACTAGTCAGGGTTCTCTGAGAAACAGAACCAGTAAGGGGTGAGTGTGTGTGTGTGTGTGTGTGTGTGTGTGTGTGTGTGTGGCGGTTAAAGAATTAGCTCAGGTGATTGTGGAGGCTGACAAGTCCAGAATCAGTAGGGCAACCCTCAGGCCAGAGACACAGGGTAGAGCTGTCCATGGGGTCTGAGGCAATTTACTGGCAGAATTCCATCGAATTCTGGAGCCCCCAAATCCCAGATCCTCCCTAGTTCTGGAGGTCTGTCTTTGTTCTGTGAAGGCTTTCAACTGATTAAATGAGGCCCACCTACTTACGGAGGGTAATCATTTTACTTACAGTCTGCGGATTTGAATATTAATCTCATCTAAAATACTTCCACCAAAACATCCAGAATAATGTCTGACCAAATATCTGGGTGCTGTGGCCCAGCCAAGTGGACATATGAAACTAACCACCACAATCCTGAAGAGTGTTGACCCAGACAACAACTTGGGCAGACTTAATTTCAGAAGGTGCCCTTGGGTGTGAGTGGGGTGGGGGAAGAGCTTGGGAAGGGAAGCCATGGGGAGCAGTAATCCAGGCAGGGGATGCTGGGGCCAAGACTGACTCAAAGCTGTGTAGGAGGTAGACCTGTGATTGAGAGATTAAAACCTTAAAACTGTGGGCAGTGAGGGGGAGGGAGGGGCTGGGGATTCCCAGGTTTCTGGCTTCAGAGAGCAGTCTGAGATGTTTACTTTAGGGGTGTCAATGGTGATGTCTGGGGAGCAGTCTGGCTGCTACAGCCCAACGAAGTTTGGAGAACTTTGGGAGATACTGCCTGGTGTGTTTCTGGGACTAGGGAGGATGCCTGAGAATAAGGTATAAAATGATAAAAGAACCCAGGGAGGGAATTCTGAGCACATTTAAGGTGTGGGAAGAAAGCAAAGCACCTTCGAAAGTAAGCACTATTACTATTCATGGGATGAGTAACTTTTTGAACTACCAATCTGTATACCATCCCCAGCACATTCACCCCTACCTTCCCTAGGGATGGGAAGTGAAAGCTCCCTGGGGACGGCCCCCAACCTACCTAGACAATGCCAGGTGTCCTGAGGGGCAGAGGCAGGGAGTGGGTCAGGAGGAGATGGACTGGGAACGAGAAGGAAAATGGTATGTGCCCAGACCAGCAAGGACCCAGCACTGTGGCACGGCAGTACCGTCCGAAGGTGACAAAACCTCAATGGGGACGGGAGTCAGGACTTAGGGCTCCAAAGCCACTGAAAAGCCAGAGGCCTGGAGCTCACTGCAGAGACCCGAGAGGGTCCGTGTCAAGAAGCTGACTGGGTCTGTGTGGTAAGGCCGAGGAGTATGTGCTGCCAGCCCAAGAGGGATGTCTGGAGGCGACGGCGGAGGTGGAGAAGCAAAAAGCGAGACTTCCCTCTTCTTTTCTTTTCTATTCCATCCAAGCTACAAGCCACTCACATCCAGGATGGGTCTTCCCTTTTCAGTAAATCAGTCATCCACACCCAGAACTGCGCTAAACCAATCCACTAGGCATTGTTAACTACCACAGAAATTTAATCCTCCAATGTATAATGTACTGGTATTTGGAGGTGGATAGGATCATATGGAGGAGGCCCCATGATGGCATTAGTGGCCTTATCAGATGAGAAAGAAAGGTCAGGTGTGGTGGTGTGCACTTGTAATCCCACCTACTTGGAGGCTCACAAGTTTAAGACCAGTCTGTCAAATTTTTTGAAAATGGAAAGGGCTGGGGGTTAATGTTCCCTGTTCCCTGGCTGCTTGCTGGCTGTGTCGCCTCAGATGATGCTGCCTGCTGTGTGATGGAGAAGCAAGAAGGCCCTCGCGATGCTTCAGACTGTCCCCATACTCTTGGACTTTCTCACCAGCTCGATTGCAGGAAACAAGTCTCAGTTCTTTAAATTACCCAGTCTCATATCCTGTTGTAGCAGCAGAAAATGGGCTAAGACGGTATGTATATTTTGCACACCTGAGTTTGTAGGTTGAGATTTGTATCACTACTATTATGGTCATTGGCAGATAAGGAAACTGAGGTCTAGGGAAGCTAAATAACTGGGTTAAAGCCACATAACTACTGAGTAACTGATATGAGATGTGAAGGTAGATCTTTCAGATTCCTTGTGATTCCAGAGCCCCGGAATGTTTGTTTGTGGTTGAAAGTCTTCAAATACCGAAGGGACCAGCCAGATAAAGTTCAGGAATGAAGTATGTCAGGTCTAAGACTCCTGGTCTCCAACCATCACCGTAGTTTGTTGGCAGCGCAGTGATTCGTACTCAGCCCTGGTGAGCGGGGGTAAGGAGGGGGGGAGGCAAGCCCACAAAGGTACGTGGGATGGGACGACTGGGAAGGAAAGAACCTGGGCTCTGTCTTATGGGGGCAGTTGCTACACATGTCACAAGAAAATGCTTCTATTTTAAAAACAAAAGCTGGAAGTCCGAAATTTTATGAAAAATCTGATTTGGACACGTCTGATTCTTTTACTAGGAATTCAAAGGAATGTCCAGCAAAATGCGTGTACACCACTTAGGCTGTAGTTTGTGTTGCTGCTCTGTCTTGGAGCAGCCCCTCGCCCCCAGGCCTAGAGTCTGAGGTTTGCCACCTGAGCCTCAGGCATTTAAAGAAACCTGGGTCGGAGATGCAGGTGTCTCGGCGGTGGGAGAAATCTGAGCTTCACCGGGAACAGGGCTGGCTCAGCCTATAGAGGGAGGAGTAGGAGGCGCAATTCTGGAGAGAAAGTTAAGCCCTTGTCAGTTTTCCCTCCTTCCCACTTGGGCAGAAACGGGCGGGGGTGCTCCTCCATCAAATGGGTTTTCTGGGAAGAGGCGTGGTGGGGAAAACGGAGTTCTTGCTGGTGGAGTGGGGCGGGCAGAGCTTCGCAGGCTATGTGATGGCGGGACTCTGCTGTCTGGCCTGAGCCCGTCTCCCCCACTTAGGGCGCAGGGGCCTCATCCACAGCCCCACCCATCCCTGCACACTCTGTTTGATCCCTCCATTCCCCATGGCCAGACCTGGTGGGGGAGGAGGCCCACCCCACCCACACACCCACCTCCAGGGGCTGTATGAGGAGAGGGAGGCCATGCTTAGCAACCCAGACAGTGCCCTGTCTCTGCCCTGGCAAGATGCTTTCTGGAAACCTCAGAATGACTGGGCCCTGCTTCCTCTCCTGACCGCATCCTGCAGCTTGCCGCCGGGGCAGGTGCAGGAGGGCATTGCCTAACGTCTTCCATCCTCTATGTCTGTGACCAGAACCCTTGAGATGACACAGGCTGGGCAGCAGACAGGTGAGTAGCTGTGTGAAACACAGACAACCTACTTAGGGGCCAAGCCTAGGGGCTCACCCACCTGCCACAGGGGAACAGAATCCCAAGACTAGGGCACACGATGGGGCTTAGACCCTAGAGCTGCGTGAGATGGGAAAGGAAGTCCCACTCCAGGTCACAACAGCACCCTCTGGCCAGCAGTTTCGGCTGGTTTCTAGATGTTTCCAAGTTTCCTTCTCCCTTTTTCTTTCATTTCTCCTTCCCTGTTTCCTCCTCCCCTGTCCTCTCCGTCTCCTGGCTGCCTGGGTGCCTAAAGGATTTCAGGGGCCAGAGGCCCATGTCCTCAGAGCTGGGGCAGATCACTGGCCCCTGCTCACACAAACACCATAGCTCGCTCTGTGTGAGACCACAGGGGAGTGGCAGTTGTCAGTAGTAGGGTCTTGGTCTGGATCAGTGGCCTTCTGTGTGCCCTGGAGGAATAGCCCTGAGGGTGGACGTGCTTGTGTGGGCTTGCATGGGGTGGTGGGTTGTGCAGCAGAGTGGCCTGGAGGCTCTAATCTAGCCTGGAACTTTTTCTTGCTTCCTGTGGCCCTGCTGGTGGAGACTTGAACCTGTTCTCTCTGGAGGGCAAAATCTGATCCCTCTCTCACTGCGAGCCTGAAGCCCCTGCCTACCCTCTGTCCCTTCTGGGGCCACTCGACCAGCGAGCCCTAAAGGCTTCTATGGGCATTCTCTTGTTTCTGGAGAACCAACGAGAGTTGGAACTTTAAGGAAAGAGTGAATTGTGTTAAAAACAACAGAAGCACAAAGATAAAAGCTAAATCCAGAACTGGGAGGCAGACATTGTCCTGGGGCTGCAGCCACAGCCAGGGCACCCCCTGGGGAAAGCCCACGCCAGCTTGAAGTCGGATGTCATGGGGAGTGCCAGCGTCCGCCTGGCCTTCTTCGCCCTGGCAGGGCTGTGTGTGGCAGAGAAGTCACCGGGTCCTGGGAACAGGGCTGCAGGCCCAAGACTGGTTACTGGCAACAGAGCGAGAAGGATCTGCCAAAAGATAAAATACAACACATTTAGTTCAAGGAGTTAATTGGCTTCTGTTTGTGATTCACGAATGGGGCCGGGTCCTCTAAAGATTTAGAAAAGGTGCTCGGATGAGGTGAGCTTTGTAGCAGAGGAGCCAGAAGGCAGACGTGGGCTGGAAAGCGATTAGTTAGCAGCAGGTTACTTCGGTTTTTTTCCCGGTAAATGTTAACGCAGACCGACTTCCTTACCGTGCTGGCCGACTCCGGCCTGTTCAGGGATTTGGCTATTGCCTCCTCCATCTCCTGATTTCTCAGGTCAGATGAACAATTTAGTTTTGGTTTGGTGGTGTTGAACTTCAGTATGAACGACTCCATTTTAGGTTGTTGGGCGAGGGACAGAAGCTCACATTCAATTGCTTTCTCTAATTTTTATTTAATATTGCTAATAACGGTGGCACTTTCCAAAGGCCTGACTTACTTGGGGCTCTTCATCACTTTTTATTTTGTGATGGGAAATACCTCAAGTACGTAATTTAAGAGAGATATTAAAAATATGTGTTTTGAGCCTAGGAATGTAGCTCAGTGGTAGAGCATTTGCCTAGCATGTGTGAGGCCTTGGGTTTGATCCCCAGCACTGCAAATGTATATGTGTATGTGTTTTGTGTCTTTTAGAGCCAGAGATCCTTGGTTTCTCTGTCTGTTAAATGGGCATGCTAGGATGCTTTCATGGGACTGCAGTGAAGATACTGAACTCACGAAGATAAAATGCTTTTTAGCATCACACTTTGCACGTAGTAAGCACCCAAGTGATTTCTTAAAAGATGTTTTCCCACCTTTTCACTCTTAAAAAATTTTTTTTCTTCTACTCATTCACATCTAACCACCAGGTTAGATGATAATAATAAATTTTGTTATAATTTTATTTATCTATTAAATAATAACACCATTTTGTCCTGATAATCACATCTTTCGTGGTCCTAACCTGTTGTTTATCAGTGACCAAGTTTCACTTCCTGTGGTTTAGCGACTGGAGGCTTCAGAAGGCCAGCCTCCTCCCCCCGGGGGCCGGGCCGTGGCTGTGGCTGGGCTCATCAGAAACAAATAGCAATTCACGCCTCTGACTTCTCTTAGGGAAAGGAGTGTGTTCTGAAGGAAGGATGTTTTTAATTGAGGTCAGATGCTGTCCAGTTCCGCTGCAGTGGTCCATAAACCTTGCTGTGTGTGACTTCCTCCTCGTCCCCTCCTCCAGCTCGGACCCAGCCCAACCACCCCATCCCTCTGGGACTGGTTCATGTAGGCCAGTGTGCTTTCCTTTATTTGTCCGTGCACTAAAATGTGCTACTGAGCTGCTGCTGGTGTAGATTTGGGTCAGCAGGAGGAACTGGTCCCTCCAACTTGCCTTTACCCATCACCTAGATGTAGTTATTATTAACAGGCTCCTGTATTTTCCTTTGTTTGCGTTTACCTTTGGTGAAATATATAAATCCCAGACATAGAGACATATTATTTTTAAATATATTTCTAAAAATGACCAGACACTTTTCTTATGGGATCATGTCACTATTATCGCAATACCTGAGTTTTGGTTGGTTTTTGTTTTGTTTTGGTTTTTAGTGCTGGGGATTAAATGTAAACCCTTGTGCACACTAGGCAAGCACTCTACCACTGAGTTACATCTCCAGCCCTACAAAACCTTCTCTTCCTCCTACTCCTCTCCCTCCCCCTCTTTCCTTTTTTTTTTTTTTTTTTTTTTTTTGAGATAAGGCTTCACTGTAGTCCAGGCTGGCCTTGAACTTACTATGTAGTTCAGGCTAGTCTCAAACTCCTGATTCTCCTGTCTGAGCCTCCAGAGTGCTCTGCACATTTTTAATCCTGTCAGTGCCTTGAAGAAATCAGGTCGGTTGCCTCATGAAACGTCCCACGTTCCGTGTCTCATCTGCTTGTGTCCTTGTGTTGTTGCTTAGCACGCTCCTGACCCCTTTATTTGCTGGCACAAAATGCTTGCATGAACTCAAGTTTATCATTTTGGGCCAGAATCCTGCATGGGTGGTGTGGACACTACCTCCTACCCCTCACTGGAAGTGAGTAACTTCTGAACAGTGATACTAAGTTGAGCGGTTGCTTCCCGGGTGACAGCCTGACCCCTCCATCCTCAAATTGCACTTCCCTGCTTGTCGCTGGGAGACCCTCTGGGTGACCTGGTGGCATCAGGCACTAGTCCAGGTCCCAGCAGCCTCTTGCCTGATGATGACCACCCAGCACCGATGATTGTTGCCTGAAGCAATTATTTTATTAGAGATTGTAAAGGTGATTCTCTATTTCTGCTAAAATATTTTTTACTGTTAAAAAGCAATAGAATTCAAGCCAGGTGTGGTGATGTACATCTGTAATCCTAGCACTCTGGGACACTGAGGCAAGAGGACTGCAAGTTTAAGCACAACCTGAATGACTTAGCGAGACCCTGTCTCCAAATAAATTTTAATAAAGGTGTGAGGATGTATCTCAGTACAAGGTCCTGATTTCAGTCTCCAGTAACACACACACACGCACAGAGTAATAGACTTCATATGAGATGATCAATCATCTTACTGATCTCTCTTCCAAATTTAGCCAGTGTTAAAAGGAAAACCCGTGGAGACACACATCTTTATCTATCATTATCGTCATCGTTGTTGTTTTGGTGGTACTTGGGGATTGGATCCGGGGTCTTGGCACTGAGCTACAACCCCAGCCCTTTTTAAATTTCCTCTTTTGAGACAGAGTCTCACTCAGTTGCCAAGAGTGCTGGGAATACAGGTGTGTGCCACCACACCCAGCTTGATTTATTGTAAAAATGACTTCCCTTTTCGTACAGCTGGGGAAGCCGAGCGCTGGTGGACTTATTATTGTGGTCAGCTTGAGCAGGAACGCCCAGCTGAACTGAGTTGGTGGGTTCTCACCTGAGGATTGTTGCTGAGACAACATAAAGGAGAACCCGAGCAGGAGATAGGGGCCGGCTGGTTCTCCCAAAGGGACCTTGGCTGATCTCATGGAAGAAGGGTCTTGGGGCCTTGGCGTTATCAGGGATGGCTGCTGTTTGCTTTGGGGGAGGTGTGGTCTTCATCTCTGCTGTGAGTGTCGTATCCTGGTTCCAGTGATGATTTCTTCAGCCTTTTGGTGCAGGGTGGACGTACATGAGACAATGCCGCGGGCTCCCAGCCCTTGATTGGGTCTTTCAGGTCTCCAGTGCATAGATAGACATTCTGCACTCTTCCTGCATTTGGCTTGTGTGTGTGAATGTTGTAATGTGTGAACATCCTGTATTAAATCTGCTCTCTTGCAAACCATTGACTCTAGAAAGGTAACTAATACAATAGGTGTGTTCATTAAATTCTCTCATTTTTGATAGGGAGGGATTATTTTGCTTTGATTGTTTAAATTGATGAGCACATGCTTCTAGCCTTTTGATGAGCATATTTTATAAAGCGTTTTTAAAAATTTAACAGCAGTGTACTAGATGAGTCTCTGGAAAACTGGGCAGACCTGTGATCATGGGATGTGGGAATCTTTGAGCTGACCGGGACTGGAGTGGTCTCCTCTCCCCTGAGCCTGTGCTAGGGATCCTGTGGGCAGCAGCGTGGGACACGGCGCCTCAGCTGCGGTCACTGTGAGGAAGGCACCCAGGCCACTCCTCTCAGGGTGTGCTGTGGGCTCAGGCAGGAGATTCTCACCCCAGGGAGACAGTGTCCCTGTCTACTCACCATCTTCCACCTCACTGATGTGCTGGCCAATCAATTCTTTGAAAACAGCGGTATACAAAAGTGACCAGTTCACAGAGCAGCACCCTTGGCACTCTTCATAGGCTTTTTTTGGGGGGAAGGGGGTGCTGGGGACTGACCTTGGAGCCTTGCTTGCTAGGCAAGCCCTCTACCACTGAGCTAAACCCCCAACCCCTATTTGCTTTTTAATTCCAAGAAAAAGACACAGCCAGGTGTGGTGGTGCACGCCTGTAATCCCAGCACCTAGGAGGCTGAGGCAGGAAGATCACTGTGAGTGTGAGGCCAGCTTGGCCTACATAGTAAGCTCAAAACCAAATTACATAGTGAAACCCTGTCTCAAAAAAAAAAAAAAAAAAGACACGGGGAAAGAAAAAAAAATGTTTACTCAAAGTCTACATGGTTTTTATTTCCTTTTTTTCCCCTGCCGCAGTGCCCAGCTTTTATTTCCCTCTTTCATACGAGTAAACCCACACTTTCCATCTTCTTTTTGTTGGGATGGAGACTTAAATAATAAACTCTTGTTTTTGTGTGACTTTGCATACTTTCAAGGCCGTGAAACATAGTAATACAAGCTAAAGGTTTGTTACATCAATGAATTTGGGAGCGATCCAAAACTATGGTAGGATTCAAGTCCATTTAGCAAATTTTTTTATTTTACTCACGATAATTATTGTACATATGAAGCTTAATATGGGTCAGACAATTCTTTTTTTGCGTGTGTGTGCTGGGTCTCAAACTCAGGGCCTTGAGCTTGCTAGGCGAGCACTCTACCCACTGAGCTAAATCCCCACCCCCTGGCCAGACAATTCTTAACACCGCCCCACACTCTAGGACAGTGGTGGCGAACCGATGGCACACATGTTAATTTTTTCTCTTTGAAGACAAAAGATGTTAAAGTATGAGCTGTTTTTTCTAAACTGTAATCTCGGTAGTCAGGTTTAATTGCAGTATTGGCACTTGGTGATAAATGAGTGAGTTTTGTGTTGAGGTTTGGGCACTCGTCTCTGAAAGGTTCGCCCTCGCTGCCCTATGAGCTAAAGCACCATCACAGCTCGCAGATGAGGATTCTGAGTGGAGAGGAGCGTAACCAAGCTCACAGGCAGTGAGAGCAGAGCTGGAACTTAAACACAGTCAGGGGCACCAGGGTTTGTGTACTTAACTCCCACATGCGATCACGAACAAGCACTTACTTTCATTTAGGTACCAGGCTGCTTTTCAAAGTGCTTTCCAAATGCATTTTCCCAAGTCCACAGCTAATTCAGTCTCTTCTACAGGGCAGGAGATGAGGACCCTGAAGGGGTGTGGGGCGGTTTGTTGTGTTTGAAATAGATGTTCAAAGCCACCTGAACTGAGTGGGAGAGACTCACTGCAGCATATTTATAAAAACAAAAACCCCCAGGCAACTTGAATGTCTAATAAAAGAATAGATTAGTTACATTACGGTCTACTCATTGAATGAAAACTTCAAGAATGACAATTATGACTCTACTGAGGCATAAAAAGATATTTTTTTTTTTTTTTTTTGTGGTGCCGGGGATCGAACTCAGGCCCTTGGGCTTGCAAGGCAAGCACTCTAATCACTGAGCTAAATCCCCAGCCCCATAAAAAGATATTTAGAATGTTTCGCAAAATAGAACTGAACAACAGCTGGGCGTGGTGGCACACGCCTGTAGTCCCAGCACTCGGGAGCTGAGGCAGGGGGATTGCCAACGAATTTGAGTCCAACCCGGTCTAATAAATTTAAGGCCAGCCTGAGCTACACAGTAGAGCCCCTGTCTCACCCCATCCCCCACAAAAAAGAAAACCAAACAAAATAAAGCTGAACACACAGATTACAGCAACAGGTCGGAAAGAAGATGCACAAAAGTGAAAATTATTGCAATCTGGGTGGAGGACCTTGAGTTATTTTACTCTTCATATTGTATTTTCCCTCTTTGTGGTAATAATTTTAGAAAAGGAGCCTTGGAAAGATTCGAGGCAATAATTTATATAAAGAACAAGACTTTGTTAAAAAAAAAAATTTGTCAGGCAGTACAAGTAGCCTACACTACGCTGTGACGTGTTGTTCCTGGGACCCAGGACAGCACTGCCCTGGGGCTCCCGGCTGGTGTGGTGTTTGCTGGCGTGGTGTTTGCGGGTCCAGGCCGGGTGACGAACTGAGGGAAGATGGGGACTGTGCTCCCCACAGAGACAGTCATTTCCAGGGCCGAGTGAGCGAAATGAATCAGCCCTGTCTAGCACATCTCCTCTGCAGACCACAGCCCCTGCCCAGACCCTGGCAGCGCCGTCTCAGGTCTGCACTTCAGTTTTGCTGCCCCCCGAAGCCTGGAACCGTCCTCCCCTGGTCCCCCGGGAGTGGTGGGTTTAGTGCTGCTTCTCCCTAGTCCTGCCTGGTGCCCCTGGGAATAGCCCTAGTTCCCCTCTTGGGGCAGCAATGCCCCAATTTAACTGTACTTACTACCCATCTCCATAGGGAGGGGTGCTGATCGCTTGGGAACAGAAGCAATGCGATTTCCATGCAGGGTTAGTAACAGCCACCCATGCTGCAGTCGTGACTTTAGTAGTGACTAATGACAAACCCAGTGAGCTAGACACTAGCAGACCAGGGAAGACCGAGGGTGGGTTGATCTTGGGACCAGAAGGTATGGGTTTTAAGCCCCCACCCCCTACCCCGCTGTGTGACCCTGGCAGACTAACCCAGCTCTTGGACTTTTAGTTCCCCTGCCTGCAAAATGGGGGCAATAACCTCAGGCAGATGATATAACTTTTTGAAGACTCACGATTTTCAATCTGTAGAATAGGGACAATAATATAATGTAGCCCATAAAGTTTTTGTGAGAATAACATCTACAAACCTATTAGCTCCATACATTTTATATAGTATGTACTCAATAAATAGTAGTCATTAATTTAACACCTACTTTAGAGTGTTGCTGCAGTGAGATATTACATATAAAAGGTCTTTAAAGTAATATATGAAGAAAGTAAAATAATTTTCTTTTCAAATTGGGAAGACACCAAATCTTTTTTAAAAATGATAATGCCTAGAGTTGTTTAAGGGTGTGGTGAGTTGTTGTTGCCTAACTATAAAGAATGTTGCTGTTTTGGCAGCTGTGAGCACCGTTCACACATTATAAGCAGTTTTTCATCACTGAGTAACAAAATCACTTCTAGGAATCTGTCTGGAGTAAAGAATCCGAAATGAGCATGACAATTTTTGTACAAGGATGTTCATTCACTGAATTGTTTATGAGTAAAAAATTATAAAGTATTAGGGGTTTAGGTAAATTTTAAAGGTCACATTTATATCATAATGCAATGCAACTTTAAAGACATGTTTTAGAATAATGCTCAATAACATGATAAAACACGTCATTAAATGAAGAAAGCAGTCAACAAAATAATGTATAGAATATATACTAACAGGGCTGTAGGTGGGTGTAGCTCAGTAGTAGAGCACTTGCCCTGGTCTGATCCTTAGAGCACATGCACACGCACACACACACACACACACACACACATACACACACACACACACACACGTACGTACACATATATAAACAAACAGTTACTGAGTGCCAATCGTGTGCCAGGCACTGAATATACACTCGTGAACAATATTGATTCAGTCTTTGATCTCATAGATTAACCCCAATTTATCTGGTGTCTTAGTTACTTCTCTCTTGTTGCTGAGACAATATACCTGACAGCCAAAGTTAAGAGAGGAAAGATTTATTCAGCTCACAGTTTGTAGAGGTTTCAGTCCACAGTCAGCTAGGTCCAAGGCAGGGTGGCATGGCAGACAGGCAGAAGGCAGCAAGGTAAGCAAGGGGGGGTAGGCAAGCCTCTTTCTGTCCCTTGTATCTTATCCAGGCTGCCAGGATTAGGGTGGTGCCAAGCCAATCAGCGGACTGATTTAGTAATCACACACCCTTAATCCCAGCATCACACACTCTAGATCCAGTCACCTCTGAAAAGGACTGATGAGGCTTTAGAGGGACATCTAGACACAAACCATAATATCTAGAAAAAAGTATACATGTATATTTTTAAATGTAGAGAAAAATACAGTATCTTCATGGTGAAATGATAGGTGTTTTTCTTTATATTCTCCTGTGGTTTCCTTTTGTAAAAAACCAAGAATCTGAGTGTGGTGGTGCGCACCTGTGGTCCCAGCTACTTGGGAGGCTGAGGCAGGAGGAAGACTGAGCCTAAGACTTTGAAGTCACCTGGGCCCCAGAGCGGGATTCTCATACTAAACACAACACTAACAGAAGAAGAATCTGCATCATTTTAATAATCTCAGGGGGAAACTCTAAACATTTTTAAGAGGGAAGGAGAGGTCAGGAAGTCTCCCCAGGAGAGCTGGCTCCACATGGAGAGGGCGCCCCAGGAAGTTTTGCAGGAGCAGCAGGAAGAGAGCCCCCAAGCTGTGCGACTTGCTGGGCTGCTTCTGAGCCTCAGTGTCATCAGCAAACACGTGAAGCTAGTTATGCCTACTTGCCACAGGCCATGAGAATCAGTGGCATTGTGTGCATGTGTTTTTTAAAGATCCGCAATATGCTACACATTAATATTGCTCTAAGCAGGTGACTTCTGATCTCTGGCTGTCTGCAGCCTTGTTCTTAGAATGGACAAAATGAGCTTCTAGTTCTGAAGCCTGGTGAGGTACGTAATGTGAATCTTGGAAGATACACTAACAAACGCACTACGTACTTTTTGATTTTGAAGATAATGGAGAGGAAGAATGATCTCACATCTCTGCCTTCTTCCTTCAGTTAGTTACCAAGCATTTACTGGGCTTCTTATCATTGGCCCCATTTGGGGTTGGGGTGGGCGGAGCAAAGTAGCTTCCTGCTGGCCACTCAGCCAGGAGCAGGACAGGGACTTAATCCTGATGAACCTAACAAGCGAGGTGTCCTCACGAGTGTCCAGGGTCCTCGTTCAGCCCGGGGCTTGGGGGGACTGAGTCACCTCACCCATCCTCCAGCTCTGCCAGCCTTCTGAACTCCCCAGATCACTCATCAGCCTGCGGGGGCCCTGGTTCCCACACTGTGCCCTGAGAAGCGACCCATGGGGTCTCGGGAAGTGAGGAGAAAGCTCAGAATTAGTCACAAGAGCAAGACAGTCACAGAGCCCGTGTGCCAGCTGTGCCCAGAGGCTGACCTTTCAGAACCCTGGCGGCCCGCCATCTCCTCTGCAAGGCTGCGTGGTGGGGAGGGGAGCTGCCACCCTGAACAGGTCCCGAGTGTGGGCTGCTGGCCTTTCTAAAACCCTGCTGCTGACAGAGTACTTTCAAGAACAGGACTGCTTTGATCTGTGAGGCAGCCTGCGCAGATACTATCTGCTCCATCGTTCAGACGAGCTGGGAGGCTGAGGCTCAGGGGCTGAGGGTGCGCTGGGGACGTCAGGCTGCTCTTGTGAGGAGCGGGAGCCGGGACCGGGGGCTGGCTTTAGCACCTGGGCTTTGGGAGCTTTGACATTTCTCAACTGCCCTTCAAAAAATGCTTATAGAACAAATTGAAAATACAGAAACGTGGCAGGGAAAAAGGATCTATAATCTTCTTACTCTGACACGATTGTTGCTTACATTTATTATTTCCTTCTGGTCTTTCTGTTGTGCCCTTTTATAAAACACAGTTGTTCCATTCTATGTGAAATGCACACCCCCCCTCACTCTTCCCAGCTTGTCGCATTATTTCCTGTCATGACAGAGTCCTGGTGGCCTTTGGTTCAGCAGCAGTTAACGACGCCTGTGACACACCGACAGGGTCCCTGCTGCTCCCCAAGGACTCACGAGACAAAGCCCCCTGCACTCATAGTCCAATGGGAGAGACAGTGAACAAAGGAATAAGATAGAAAGCCGTCCATTAGTGTGCCCCATTACAACTCTGATGTTTAAACTTTGAGAGACGAGAAAGAAACAGAGCAAAACTAGGAGACGTGTTGTGTTTTCCTGCAACAAAATCATGCTAGCCATTTTACCTCCTCCAGACTTCAGTGTGAGAGTGTGTGTCACATATAACTTTACATTTTTTCCTTTTAATTTACTATCAACATTTTCTAGTCTTTTTAAACACCTAAATATTTGCATAATAGTCTATCATATTCATGAAGATATAACACTATTGTTGAACATTTAGATTATTTCCTTCTAGGTTTTTTTGTTTGTTTGCTTGCTTGCTTGCTTTTTGGTTTGCAGTGTTGGGGATTGAACTGAGGGGCACGCTATCACTGAACTACATTCCCAGCCCTTTTTTACTTGTTTCTTTGGACAGCATATCTTCCTATGTTATCCAGGCTGGCTTCAAATGTATGATCCTCCTGCCTCAGCCTCCCAGGTAGCTGGGATTGTAAATACGCACCACAGTGCCTGGGTTTAAGTCTTTGAGAATGTCTCTAA
Source organism: Hystrix cristata (assembly GCA_004026905.1). NCBI lineage: Eukaryota > Metazoa > Chordata > Mammalia > Rodentia > Hystricidae > Hystrix > Hystrix cristata. The sequence goes on from PVJO010000432.1 coordinate 121,497, forward strand.
TTCAGTGCATCAAACTTTTATTACTTATCAGTATTGCATAAGAAGAGAGTGGCAGCGCTGAAATTATTATAGACAGCTAAGTTAGGGAGAAATTAATATGCAGTCAGAGAGGGATTGGGCCCTTGAGGAAGTCAGCACGGAAAAATAAGGATATCAGAGTCGTGGCTGGGAGGCGAATCTGAAGAGAACCAGCCCCTAGAATGGAAAAGCAATAGTCAGGCCTGTAAGCTTTTCTAGAGATAAACAGCAACTGGAAACTATACTATAATTAGCACCACCTGGTCCATTGGGCCCAGACAGGCATCAGACATAGATGGGTAACCAAAATATCTGGACCCGTATCTTCCCCCGTATCCCTTTATTCTTTCCACATACCCTTGCTATGCGACTCATTTCCCTATTGGATCAACATTAGCTAAACAGCTACACTGTACTTGTAAGCCTTAGGTTGATTTTAGTGTGACCTACGTTGTCTCCACGTTGTGATTTTGCTGTATAAAATACCTCTGCAAGGGACTTCGGTGGCACCCACTCGGGACCCCTCCTGGAAATCCAGGAGCTATTCTTCTTCCACTTCTTTCCGATAAATCTCTCCTAACTTCCTCCTTTGGTTTGCAACTTCATTCTTCGATGTTGTGAGATCATGAACTTGGCACATCTAACATCTAACACTGCGAGAGTCAGATTTTTCCATATGAAAATTATAGGGTCCAAGGGCACAAGTGTTTTGAAGGAATGGGATATGAACTTTTTTTTCTTCAATACTGGGGATCAAGCCCCGGGAGTGCTGAGCTACATCTCCAGTCCTTTTTGAGACGGGCTGTCAAATAATCTAATGTTTGTACTCCTATCTGTAGCAGAGGCCGGAATGCTCACTCAGCCAGTTCCTGCATCTATGCCGTGTCTTCCCCAGTGGGAAATGGCAGCTCGTTCTCATCTGAACAGAAGAGAACATTTCCAAGGGACCCGAGATAGACAGATTCAGTGATCATCCCAAAGGAAAGGAACTTCTCTCCACATCTGTCCTTCTCTGGCAGGAGAGAAGTGTCGAGATTCCCTAACTACTGCAGGGAGGGAGGTGAAAACCATCAGGCGTGGAGAAGCCTCCTTTTTGTTCTGTTTCATTAGTAACAGAACTAATTGGGACAGCTTACTAATGGAACAGGTGTACAGGTAGGAACTTGGTCCCAACAACTGAAAGATTTTCTCTGGAAGTTGAGATCTTGTCACACATCTAGATAAAGGGTCAGCTTCCCTGTTCTAGAAGCTCCGGACACAAGTAATTTCTTGTCAGGTAGCAATAGTGGGAATAGAAGGGCTGAGACATAACTGAGCTCTCCAACACACAAAGGTCAGAAATCTGTCCTGCTGGCCCGGGTGACGCAGGGCTGTGAGGCTTGCCTCTCTCAGGGCAGATGGGGAGCCTTCATCCATACACTTTTTGACAGCCTGATCTAGAAGTAGGGGACAGGTGGGACCAAGATGGGCTGTGCCGCTCAAGCTGCTCCAACCCAACAAGCCCAGATGCCGAAGAGAGTGGAGTGGTATCAGCTGGGCGGCTGCACAGCCTGAGACAGAGCCCAACCTGGTGCAGAAGTGCTGATCTGTGGCTCTTCCCCACAGCCTGCTCTTCATGCAGGGTTCAGCCAGGACATAGTTCTGAAGAAGAGTAGAATTACTGAGTCCCTGAGTCCCTTCCCCTACACAGACCAAAATGTCTTTAGGCCAAATCCTCTTAGGTCAAAAGTGTAAAGAAAGAATTTCCAAACCCTAAAGAATCCCCAAAGGAAAAATCAGTCAGCAAATGCTAATCTCCAACATTTGTACCAGCAGTTCTCCCCAGAGGTAGGAAAAAGACCCAGGACACACCTGAAATCAAAATGGCACCTCTCCCCCTTTGAAGTGGCACCTGGCAGGCAGATGCCCTTATGGTTTTGGGTTTTTGTTTTTTTTTTCCATTCTGTAACCTTCGAAGTGTGAAATGCCCTTAGAAATACTACGAATAAACAATTTGCTGCCCTCCTGAGGGATTGCTGGGCCCACACAGCTCACAGCCGATATCACATAAACCCCTGTCATCCTGAAGTCAGCCTGGGTTGGGTCTTTTCTGACAGAGCATGTCAACGGCCTCCCGACATTCATTTCAACTCTACTGCTCAATTAAAGACGCGGTCATCACACTAGGTCTAGCAAAAGTGTTTATTTAGAAGAGTGAGCTCCGTGGCTGAATAATGGGGGATCTGAAGGCTTGGCGGAGATTTCAGCTCTGTGGAGAGGCGAAGCCTGCGACAATTTCCAGGGTGAGTCCTGAAGCTTTGCCACAGAGGGGAGCAGGGTAACCCGATACAAAATGAGGAACTTATCAGAAGGAACAAAGTGGGCAGCTCCCTGTGGCTGGTTCCTGTGTCTTCGGGGAGCCTTGAAAATGAAAATCTCAATTGATGGTGATTAATGACAAAGCCCACCTGGCCACAAAAAGCACTGCGTAGGAAGGCCTGTCGAGTCTCACGCTCTGTAGAAATTTTTGACACTGAAAGGCCTGGAGGGTCTGATTTGGAGGAGGAATTTCTCAGAGCGCAAAGGGGACCACAAAAACCACAGCCAGAGATAGCAGTCTTCGGGAACCTGGGTTGGTCTTACGCTGAAAGGGGCAGAGCAGGAAATCCACGTCCCTGTCCCCGCTCGGTGACCCTGCGAGGCTGCTGTCTGGTTCACCTCGAGAACTCCGACTCCACATAATTAGCCCGGGTGCCCACCGGGCTGAGAGAACGGCAAGTCTCAGCAGTCCGGTTGGGGGTGGGGGGAGTTCAAACAACGGTGAGGTTCAGGGCAAGCTGATGGAGGAGCTCGCGAGGCAGTTAGCCGAGCAGGCCGGTGCGGGAGCCGGGTCCCCCTCTCCGCGGCTGCCCACCCCCGCCGCCCCGGGGAGGCTACCAGGAGGCCCCGGGAGCGCTGGCGGTCTGCGGCCGCCCCCAGAACACGGAGTTGTCGTCCCTGGAGAGCGAGGAGGCCGAGCTGATCCTGCGCACCTGGCGGCCGGCGCGCCCGCAGGCCCCACGCAGCGCCTGGGCGCGGAACGAGCGGTCCAGCAGGAGGTAGATGAGCGGGTTGGCGCAGCTGTTGAGGAAGGCCAGGCAGGTGGCGACGGTGAGCCCCCAGCGCAGCGCCAGCACCAGCGGGCAGGGCAGCGGCAGCGCGCCCAGCCGCGCCAGGTGGAAGACGGCGCGCAGGGCGCTGAGCGGCAGCCAGGAGCCCACGAAGGTGCCCTCGACGGCGACGATGATGCGCAGCGAGTTCCTCCGCGCCCGGCCGGCGAGCGGCGGCCTGCGCAGGCGGTGCGAGATGCGGCAGTAACAGAAGACGGTGACGGCCAGCGGCAGCACGAAGGTGAGCAGCAGCAGCAGCAGGCTGAGAGCCTGGAAGGCGCGGGACGGCTCCTCGCCGCACTGGCTGCCCGCGCCCCCGGGGGCCGGCCGCAGCCCGCGGAAGACCAGGGCGGGCAGCCCGGCCAGCAGCGCCACGGCCCAGACGCCGCAGCAGGCGGCCAGCACGCAGCGCGGGGTGCGCAGCGGCCGCGCCTCGAGCAGCTTCACCACGGCCAGGTAGCGGTCCACGCTCAGGCCGGCCAGCAGTAGCGCGCCCGCGCAGCGCGTGCCCGCCAGCGCGAAGCTGCTGAGCTTGCAGAGCCCCGCGCCGAAGGGCCAGAGGCCGCCCCGCGCCGCCGCCGCTGCCCACAGCGGCAGCGTGAGCACGAAGCCCAGGTCGGCGGCCGCCAGGTGCAGCACGAAGGTGTCCACCAGCCGCCGCGGCCCGCGCCGCCCGGCCAGCAGCCACACCACGCAGGCGTTGCCCAACAGCCCCACGGCGAAGGCCGCCAGGTAGAGCGCGGGGATGTAGGCGTAGCTGTAGGGCAGCTCCCAGGGCGGGCACGGCTCCGGCTCCTCGCCCGAGTAGTCCCAGTACTCTGTGCCCGGGGGGCTGGGGCTCCAGGGCTCGGTGGCGACCATGGCCCGGCCACGCTGAGGCCCGTGCGCACAGGGGCACAGGGGCGCAGATGTGCTGAGCTTCGCTCTTCACGCAGTGCCCAGCACCTCCCTTCCTGCCAGCCCGGCCCGAGGCGATGGGTGGGCAGGAAGGTGGGGGAGGGCATGGGCCGGGAGGGGCAGACTCCCTTGGCGGGGTGGCGGCCTCAGAGTGGGTGCTGGCCCTGGTGGGAGGGCGGGGAGGGGCAGAGGGGCTTCGAGCTGAGTCCTGGCAGGAGAACTGACCTGTCCCGCAGCGTGGACAGTGGCTTGGCCGTTAGTCGCCCGGTTTCTTTGCTTGTGGGGTACTTGCCCAGTTGTCTGGGGCCAATATCGGGTTGCAAAAGGTGCTGGGTCCTGGAGAGCCCTACTCGGTTCTGGGCCCCCAGTGCACACCTGCTTCCTATCATTGCTGTTTTCTCTCATTGTGGAGGCCAGCAGAGGGATGAGGGAGGCTGTTTTTAGAGGCAGTGGTGTCAGGCTCCCTTCTGTTCACCTGCTCTCCAGGAAAGAGAGGTTCTGCTATTTGGTACAAGGCGGGAGGGACCTGGAGAGGTGGGGAGCCTGCCCTTGGGCGACTAGCTCCTTCCTCATTGTTAACCTTCTGAGATGATGGAAAACTAAATGCCTTAATTCTGAGTGTCTTTTCCTGACGAAATCGGTTCCCCCGGAGCTGGGTGAAAGTTTTAAAGCAGAGAGGGAGGGATGCAGTCACATTATCCTGCTGGATTCAAATCCAGCTCTTCTGCACCCTCCTCCATCCTGTGAAACCCACCCAGGACGTCAAACATGGACATAAACTCAGGACAAAAGATGACATGAGATGGCATCTAATGTAATGTTGGACTTGTTCTAAATCATGAGATGGGAGCTTAAAGGGGGTGAGATCTCCTGTGGGCTGCAAGTAAGGGAAGGGTCCTTGAAGTGTGACCTTAATTGGGGTGGCAGGACCCGAGGAGGAGTGGCCGGGTGAGGAGAAGGAGGGGCCTGCCAGTTACTGGCGAACTCCTGATGCACTGGACAACCTGGTATTGAACATTTGTGGTGGGTTATCAATTTTACTTGATTCTGTCCCATTAGCAGTGAACTCTTCCTGTAGCAGGCACAGTTGCAGGCACTGTAAAAGAGGCTTTTTTTTTTTTTTTTTTTTTTGGTGCTGGGGATCAAACTCAGGGACTTGGACTTGCTAGACAAGCACTCTAGCCGCTGAGCTAAATCCCCAGCTCCCAAGAGAGGCATTTTTGACCTTACAGAGTAATCACTGCGGCAGGAGATAAATAGGCAGCACATGCAATGCCCGATGGGCCAGTGAACTATAGTATGTGTTAAACCCAAAGGCCTTTTAGAGCTTGGAAGATGAGCAATTACTTCTGATGGGAGGAATGAAAAAACAAAGACTTCCTGGGCAATGAAGCTTCAGGTCAGTTCTAGTCGAAGGTCCAAAAGAGCAGCAGAAAAAAGGTCAGACGAGAAGGAACAACTATCTGTGGACAAGCAGAGCGTGAACTTTCCAGGGCACAAGTAGGCTGCTGAGTGTGACCTAAGCCCACTCGGGGAGCAGGAGATGGAGCAGGTGAGGTCGTTGGGGCCTGATCACAAAGGGGTTTGGCTTTCGTTCCACAGGTGGTGGGGAGCTACTCGATCCAGTCTGCATTTCACAAAGATCACTGGGAGAACGGTGGATTGGAGAAGGGTGGTTCTCAAGCCAGGGAGACCCAGAGGAGGCTGTTAGAATTGTGTTTGAAATAGATTATTGACAGTAGGGACAGAAAAGGGAGGGTCCACTCAAGAGCTCAGTGTAACGTCACGGGCCTCTGCGGGGAGGAGGTGAAGAGGCCTGGGCCTGCTCTGCATGGGGACTCTGTGGGTGCTGTCCCCTTCTTTGAGGTCGGGGACACGGGGTGTGTGCGCACGTAGTCAGCTTGATGTTGACTTGAGGTAAGACAATGAAATAATTTATGATCCAAGCCAAGACACTTCTGAGAGTGAAAGAGACACTATCATCATTGAACTGGGTCACCGTGAGGTCGCCCAAGGTAGCGGTCCCTCTAGTCTATGGCACTGTGCAGCAGGAGTTGGAAAATTGTTTTGGAGCCCATGGAGGGCTGGGTGTGAGTGTGTCGAGGCTGTTCCTATCAAAAACTTTTCTCCCACACCAGTTACAAGCTGAAGATAGGCAGGAAAGAGAAGCCAGGGCTGGAGCTGGAGCTCAGAGCACTTGCCTAGCATGTACGAGGCCCTGGGTGCAATCCCCAGCACCCGAAAGAAGAAATATTATCTGTCCCTTCCACTGCCCATCCATCAAGAGAAAGGAAGAGGGACACAACCCTGAGGAGTTACTGGAGATTTGGAGATTTTCTGATGTCTGCCGAAGGGTTGCTGGCCAGCAGTTCCCACGTCCTGGGAGGCTGAGGGCCATAGCCGCCTTCCCTGGAAGGCTCGCAGGACAGTGCCAGACACTCAGGGACAGGCCCAGAGCTGCTGGACTTCCCTTCCCCTCAGGTGCACCTCAAGGAGAGGTGTGATCCTGAAACTTCGAGATGAGCAGCAAAGAAACCAGAGGTGAAAAAGTAGAATGGGGTGAGAGGGGAATATAGACAGGGGGATGAGGGGAAGTAGAAGTAGGTTGTTTATTTCAAAAACACAGAGATTCTTGCTTCCTGGGCTGTGGTCTCATACCTAGGGGAAGTCTGTGGCCATTAGCAAAGGGTGAATTTTCTCCGCGGGGGCCTGGGCGCAGCAGTGGGCCTTACTGAACTTGTCCTAATGGGACTTCTCTCTGTCCATCAGTGATTGTCCCAAGCCTGAGAACACAGGAGCACCCAACCCTCTGATCTCAGCTGCTTTGGGGAGTAGCTTGATTTCTGCCTCAAATGGGCTCTATTTTGGCTCTTACGATGTTTTCCCCCCATATTAAGTTTTTTTCTGTACAGATAAGCTTAGCCTTTTAGGACGTTTTAAAAAACTGTATTTGCCTTTTTTTTTTTTTTAATCATAAAAGCCTTAGAAGCACATGACAGAATATAGAAGAAGGAAAGACACCCCAGATCTGGAACTTTAATATAACTGTATTTAGCATGTTGATGGATTAATTTTTTTCCAGCCAGGGAAGGACATTTTCAAAAGTAAAAAATCCACGTGTAATCTCATTATTCTTGGATTTTTCTCTTTTCACATTTCATGTCAGATAGTCTTCATATGTGTTTTTGTTTCATGTTTCAGTCATATTTTTAATTAGCATGTACCCAGCTTTATGATCTACTCTCAATGCCGTGTAAACCCACATTTTTCTATTAATTTTTTAAAACCTTAAATTTAGATATTTAGGTTGCATCCAGTATTTTGGTTTTGGTTTTTTTGAGACAGAGTCTCACTATATGGCCCAGGCTGGCCTCCAACTTGCTGTAATCCTCCTGCCTCAGGCTCCTGAGTGCTGGGATTATAGACATGTGCCACCATGGCTGGCAGCTGCTTCTAGTATTTTTAACTGTTATATATATTTGTAACAAATAATTGAACTTATGAATTTTTGTTCTTTCATATCGTCATAGTGTAATTACTTCTAGGTAGCTCAAAAGTTATGAAAAAGTTCATTGAGACAAATGGTTACAGTGATTAGTAATTCAGAATGTCACTGGCATTTTTTGTTTTTGGAGATTAGGATCTCCCTATGTAGTTCAGGCTGGCTTTGAACTCACTATGTTAACCCAGGTTGGCTTGAACTCATAGCAATCCTCTTGCTTCAGCCTCCCAAGTACTGGGATTAGGGGTGTGTGCCATCATATCCGGCTTACTGGCATTTTATGAAGGTATTAGATTCAATGCAGTCTTATTAGAGATGTTCATCCAAAAGAAAAAAAATATATATATATATTGCTGATGATGCCTCAGTTCACAAACTTGACTCTTTCCACAATTCTGGTTGCCAACCAAGTTGGACAAGAACTCAATCAAATTAATGATTAGGTTCAATGTTGACCTTATGGGGAAATTTGATTTGGTTCTTATCCAGTTTGGTTTGCAATCAGAATCGTAGATAGAATTGAGTTTGTGAACCGTGGTACGTGTGTCTATGTATGTGTGTGCGTGTGGTGTGCGTGTGTGTGAATGTGTATAGATATATATAATTTTCATTTTAATAGGTAATGAGGAATGAGGTATAGTATTTTAATGTGCATTTAAGATGGGGAAAAACCTTTCCATATTTATTCCCGACATGTGAACCATCTAATCATGTCCTGCACACACTTATCTATTATGATCTTAAGATCTGTATTTATCAATTAAGATCTTATGATCTTTACTGCTATAACATAAACAGCATCTTACACTGTTTAGGAGAAATCACCATCCTGTTTGATTAAAATATTTTTCCAAACTTCTTCTTAGCTATTTTTTACTGTTTTGTAGTTTCATGTAGTCAAGTTTGTTATTAACTTCAGAGTTTAGAATTTTACTTTCTCTTTGATGAAAACATTCAGTTCTACTGTTAAAAACTGTCTTTTTAAATCCACCCAATGTGTATTTTTTCAGATTTCAATCCCGCTTTCCTAACACCATGTATTAAATTTATGTTTTTTTTTTGTTTGTTTGTTTTGTTTTTGTGGTGCCGGGGATCGAACTCAGGGCCTTGTGCTTGCAAGGCAAGCACTCTAATCACTGAGCTAAATCCCCAGCCCCCACCATGTATTAAATTTAAAATACATCCTTTACACACCTGTGCTCTGTGGTGTGGTATCGTTTAGATCTCTTACGTGTCACTGTGTGTTTCCAATCAGTGCAAGGAACAGATCAGATTGTCAGCGGTGCGGGTCAGGCTCAAGTGTGGGCTGTGACGGTGGACCCTGGTTCACGCATCCTAACAAGGGTGCAATGGGCATGTCCTCGGGTGTTGTGAAGATAAAATGAGATGGCCCCTTAGAGGCCCCTCCCAGGCTGGGTGTGAGCACGTGGGTTCTGCTCCATCCCTTGGCTGGTGGCCTCACACAGGTGGCTCTTGTTTCTGGCTGCCCCCTGCTATTTTTCTCTTCCCTCTGGGACACAGCGCTTTCTTTGCACATAGTGGGTGCAGCAGATGTTTTGGGGATCAACAGAATCCTCATCTGGAGGATCTTCAGGACTCGACCCCCACAGTTTCCGGTCACTCTGATGGTGACTCTCACGGGGTGACAGCTTAGATGCTGGAGAAACTGCTGGCAGGACTGATGCATACACAGACAGCACTCTGCCAGTCAGCTGCAGTTGACAGGGAGGTTAAGAGTAACTGAGCCCTAGTGTGAGGAAAGCCAAGCAAGGCCGTGTCTCCTTGTATTTTCACACGTTCCGTTGATACAGATTGAACTGGGAAAGGGGAATCTGTTTTATTCACTGACTGGCTACCATGATGGTCCCAAAGACCATAACCCTGGACCTGGCACGTGTGTGTGTGTGTGCATGTGCAGCAGCTAGGAGTGGGGTGCAGGGGACAGAAGACAGCAGCAGCTGCGGCCCCTGCCCTGGTGCCTGAGGGGCGGCTGGCGTACACCAGGAAAGGGGCCCTACCCTAGATGCCAGAGGTTCTGCGGAATATTAGAAACTTTCAGGTGCTAAATATGGGGTGGCTGGGAAGGGACACTAAGACATGAGCGCTAGGCTCCAGCCCACAGCACTGAGGGGATGACTCAATGTGACAGCCTTGTGGCCTGCAGCTGTGTCACTATCCCAGCGCCAGTTCTACCTGCCATAATGAGTGGCCCTTGGAGCACATGGGGGAATCAGGGATGGGACTGGAGGGTTCCAGGAAAGAGTGCAGCTTTCAAGGAAGTAAGACTCTTCTTCAATGCAGGTTTCTGTAGCTCAAGGTAAAAAACAAACCCCTAAGAAAAACAAAGAGAGCAATAGGGAAGTCCCTCAATATAAAAATGGACCCAGAATTTGTTTGGAAAGGAAGTGACATTTTCTCTTTGCCGTAATTATCCTGCCCACAGAAGCGTCTCTACTAGGACTTGTCACTACTTTTCAGTAATTTCACAGAAATTTTGTGTAAATTTCGTTATTTGCAGCAGCCTCAGCATTGGTGGGAGGAGGTTCTCCTCACAGTGCTGTGATCCTGCCTCTGTTCAGGGAAACCCATTCTTTGTGAACCATGGGTGGAGCAGGAGGGCTTTCAGGCGGGAGGTGTGTGGAGGGGCGCTGAAGGCCCCTGGCTAAGGCCTCCCTGGGATGGAGCCGAGCATGAAGCAGACTGCGTACTGACTCTGGCCCATGGTTTTAGAGGGATGGACTAGAAAGACAGTGAAAGGAGATTGTAGCTTCATTGTGTCTGGTGACCAAAGGTTGAGATCTTCAAGCCACACCTGGGCCCCACAGAATGCTAAGTTTGGACTGGAGGGAGCCAGGCGGAGAAAAATTCAACTTAGTGTTTGTATTTCAGGGGCAAAAGTATCTGCTGTAGGAAATTAGGGGTGTCCTCAGAATTCAGGCCAAATTTTGGACTGGGTATTTTTGCTTTTATGTATTCATTTGAGAAATGTTCACTAACTATCTACCGTGTTGTTCTAAGGCACTGACTGTTAAAGAACCCAAGCACAAACTCACTTCCTAATGTATACAAAGTCTATGGTCCTTCCAAGTGTCCCATTGGCCCTCCAATGATACTGCATACTCCGCTGCCTTTACATCCTGTAGGAAGTAAAGAGGATGTAGTTTACAAACAGCTCTATCAGATGTTAATAAAGAACTGAGGTCTCTGATTCAAAACATTTTGGAGAAACTAGGATGTAGCATCCTGTTGACTGACAATGTAAGATAATCTTTGTTCTGTTTTTGTTTTATGGTGCTGGCGATTGACTCTAGGGCTTCGGGCAGGCTAGGTAAGGGTGAGGATGCTGAGCTACATTCTCAGCCCTTTTAAAATTTTTACACTGAGACGAGGTCTCACCAAGTTGCTCAGTCTGATCTTGAAGTTCTGATCCTCCTGCCTCAGCCTCCTGAGCAGCTGGGACTGCAGATGTGTGCCACTGTACCTGGCACTCTAGAGCCCGGCCTGGTGGCACACACCTGTAATCCTAGCACTTGGGAGGCTGAGGCAGGAAGGTCCCTGAAAGTTCAAGGCCAGCCCGGACTACACAGTGAGCTCAAGGCCAGTCTGAATTACACAGTGAGACCCTGTCTCAAAAAACAAAGACAATCTGGTACATGAACTTGCTTGTTGAACCTCTTCTGGTTAACGGGACAGGACTTAGCTACCCTTTACTTTTGGTTCATACCTTTCTTCTAGCACAGTGTATCATTTGTAAGGTCTAATGGCATCCACCTCAAGATACTGAGTTCCTTGGTGGAAAACACCCGAACTCTGTGACCCAGCTAGTTCCTTGAAGCTAATAATTTTTTGTGTGTAAATGTGATCAGCCTGTTAGAGAATTATTCATCACTTTTACAATTTTTCTGCCCTATCCCCATGAATCTAGATGTTCAAGTGCAGGTGAGTACACCAGTCCAATCTCAGCTGGTGTCATGTTGATGCTGGCTGAGTCACACGCTCAAGTCAACTTTAACCCCATTCTCTTCTCCCTCAGTGGAGAATATCTTACTAACTAGTGCAAATTATGAGATTTAATGTATCTTTATCAGTAATGCAGTGGCAGCTGCACCATGCAGGTCAGTGGAGCAGAGCTGAACTGAAGCATGGCTTCCAGCTGTGATGTTGTCACTTGTGCCCTTGGATAGTTATAAATCTTTTAAAGACTCCTCATCCTCATCTGTAAAATGCAGATGTAAATGCTCATACCTTCACAGGCAGTGTTAAGTTAAAGGAGAAAGCAAATTAAATAAATTGTAAAGTAATATTTAAGTGGATAGTTTCTATTTTGGGCTAGTTTATAGTTCCATGCCGCTGAAATGATTCCTGGCCCTGCCCGTTTTCCTACTTAAAGGTTTGCACATTTTCATGGAAGGACAATGTGGCTTCAACCCCAAAATAGAATAATTCTCTAAGTCAGTATTTGTATCTATTATTAAAGATTGTCCCTTATGAATATTCAAATTGTTAAATTTATACATAGGCCAAGGAACAGGAAAACTATACAATGAGTTCTCCTAAAGAATGTTTATACAATTTTCTTCAAGAAACAGGAGTCATTTAGTGCCATGCTTTTATTCAAATGAAAGGGGAAAAACTACACTGTATCAGGAAATAGCAAATATGACAATATTTTACAGCACAGCATCTTTTAAAAACTTGTAAGCAATGCTCTGGAGTGGACAGTACGCACACCATACACTGTACATTGCCCAACAGTGTCCATGAATCAGAATTAAGAGCTGACTTTGGCTTTAAACAGCCAAATAAAAACTGTAACAGTCATTCTAAACAAAACTGAAAAACCAAAAGGAATTAAAAGCTCTCCAAAGCCCTGTCAAACAGCTGAATCTGACAGGTTACACTGATAACCATGACAAGTATTTGGCAAGTTTAATTATAATAATCTGACCTTCAATGATGAAAGCACCAGTGCAGTTCAGTAAGGTTGACAAAAATCCTCTAACTTTATGAAATGGGATGTTTTTTCCTTTGTATAATTCTAAAACATAATTTTTTAAAAACCTGCACCAAAATAAATCTGCAATTTAAAGAAATATCTCCATATTCCTTTTGCATTATAAGGTAAAATCTTGTACTGAGAGCAATGAACTTTGCGGTGATATTCACATTCTACCTTTAGACTTTGCAGATGTTCAGTTGCTGGACACACGCAAATGTAAGAATAAAACAGTCTTGTTCAGGGTTCAACAGCTCCTCCATTGCCTTGCCTCCAATTTTTATTTAATAACCAGGTAATAGAGACGATTGCCTTGGTAAGGGAAATTTCATTGAAAAGAACAAATTTAGAAATGTAAATGCTTATTAAATTTTTCTTTTGACTATTCTGATTAGATTTACTTATGTTAAACGAGGATAATCTAAACACATATTTGATTATTTCTAATCGTGATAAAAACTGTCTGAAAGGTAAAATGTGTATTTCCCCATTTTAATATTTATATATTATATATATAATATGTATACACTTAAAATATAAGAGTTACATATCCTGGTCTCTCACATGCAAACAGCAGATCACAAATAGTTTCGAGTTACACATATATCTTGCACAGTATTGGAAAAAAAAAATCTGTGAAATTTTTTTTTACAGTTTTAACAAATATACATAAATATAAGAACATAAATTACAGTAAAATATTGACAGCATTTGAGAAAATGTTGGTAAACCAGATGCACTGATGCCTAAAGGCCTTATAATAGAAAATTACAGCTCAAGGACATCTCATTCCTATTTTTTTTTTTTAAATAAGTAAATACATCATATGAGACATTAGTTCTCTCTAAACAACTCAGAGAAATGTATATATTTTCATTTCTACTTCCCATTAAAGAAAACAAACTACGCATCTCATTTATGATACAATACTGTCTTTTCCCCCTAGTTTACACAGCTGTCACAACACTGAAACATAACAGGGTCACATAATCATTCAAGTCTTTTCCTGAGAATGAAGTTTTCCCCCAACTAACCCTCTGGTGTACACTGTTAAAGAACAAAGATCACATAGAGGAGATTTCAAGTGTGTCCTTAACCTAAGCTGTTCCACTTGAAAAAGATTAAAAAGAAAAACTCAATATAAGTAAAATAATGTGAAGCTATTTTAAAATTAAAATGTAGCCCTTTGTACATGTTTAAAAATTCTAAATATAATTTTTGTATCAGTTATAAATATAATGTAAAGACCTCCTGAGAACTTGCTTCAGGAAGTCTTACATCTTCAGGCTGAAAGATTACTCTCAAAGTGTCATTCACTTCTGCCAGTTTATAAAGTGACTTACTTTAAAAGAGATAGAAAGCCTTTTTTGTTAAAAGAACAATCTAAATTATTCTGAGTTGGCCAGAAGTGGTGTAAAAACAGCACTGATTTAATCAGCAACTTCTTATAACATATTCTTGGTTAAGCTCATGTGGTTTAAAGCGAACCTACTAGCAGCTCTTTACAACACTTCTTATTTAATAGAGAAATATTAATACTTGTGTGAATAATAAATACAGAATGGTAAATACTTAGAATAATTTTTGCAAATGCTCTAATACCATTAAAACGTAAGGGTTACTGTAAAATGTAACACTAGTGTTTCTCAACATTGTAAAAAAGGTGCAAGTTACTTCTGAAGGTATATTTCCTACTTTCATGATCTCTACATAAAACAAAATATAAAAGTATCTTAGAATAAACCATCAGGAGAGAAAAGGAACAAAATAAACCATCTGAAGATAAGCATGTACAGTAAAGGATTTTAAAAAAGCAAATACAACACATAATTTATAATCCTAGCTACATTTCAACATCTGTTCCCTCACATCCATGAGAATCCAGGGCTTCCACTTATCTCACAGCAAGCAGATGAATCCAGTAACATACAGATCTCCACTGAACTGAACACTTCCTTTCATCACTTGGACTTACCACCTAAGCGAGAATCTTCTGCACTCCAAAATACTATGATTTATATTCCAGTTGTTCATGACAACAGAGTTAATGTCCAGTTTTAATAGTCTTGTTGGCAATTAGCTTTTCTATAGGCAGGAAAGATGAAGTGCAAATTTACCACGAATGTTCTGAAGCAGTATTTCCCAACTCTTATGCCTTAGTAGGTAAAAGTTTTTTGGGCGTTACTGGTCTTTTGGTCTGCCATAAATGGCTATGAATGGTAATTGCATCAACACTGGCAGATAAAGTTTTAGCAGGTATGTGGCTAAACTGTTTCCTGTCAGAATTATATTTGTAAAGTCCCTCAATCATTTTTTTAGTGATAGATTTAGGGCCTATCCCAGTCAGTTTATTGATTTCTTCAGTTTCTGGGCAGTAAGTATACAAAGACCTGAACTGGCAGCCTGAATCCCGGAACAAGATTAAGAAGTTGTTGGCATCTGACTTCTCCATTTCCTTTGGAATAGAAGACAAAAAAACAAAACAACAATAAAAACACATTTTGCTGAATAAAATTTATATAACTCTAACATTTCTTGGTCAAATTTTATGACAGATTTTAATGACTACTTTCATCCTTTTTGCTGGTGCTGGGGCTCAAACCCAGGCCGCCTGCCTGCTAAGCAAGTACTCCATCCCTGAGCTATACCCCAGCCCTATTTTAATTATAAATTTTAAAGTCTATTCTTAATCTTTAACCTGCAGGCTTCCAGAATCCCATTTGAGACTGAACTAAATCTAGTAACTAAAACATCTCATTATAGATCTCTTATATGCTGTTGAAATATTAGGCCTATGAGAGTATTTTCTCAGGTATTGATAAAAGACCTCTGTAGATTTAGAATGTTGCTAAATTAACTTTCATGCAAATATACTTACCTCCAGGATTTTTTTCTTCTGACCTTCATTTACTTTTCCAGCCAGACAGCAATGGGCTAAAGCATTTTGTATTATGTGCTTATTGGATTTTGCACTGGGTTCTTTGTAGAGCTTTGGTCCTGTGGTAAGGATTTAAAACAAAACAAAATCCCTAAGACAGAAATGCTATTTTATTTTTTGATTGATTTATTTGTTTTCTGGGGTTTTTTTTTTTTTTTTTTTGAGACAGGGTCTTGCTATGTAGTTCAGGCGGGCCTTGAATTCACTATCTTGCCCAGGCTGTCTTCAAACTCACAGCAATCCTCCTGCCTCAGCCTTCTAAGTGCTGGGATTACAGGTGTGAGCCACCATGCCTGGCAGCAAGGCTATTTTATTTTTATTTTTATTCTAGAACTGGGGATTGAACTCAGGGCCTTATGCTTGTCTAGGCATGTGCTCTACCACTTAAGCTAAATCCCCCAACCCAGAAAGGCTATTTTAAAATGATACTGTAATTGCTCCTCCACTGAACGAACTGCTATGCCGAATGAAATTCTGTGTTAAAGGCTTTTTACTGGTTGTATGCCAATCTAAACGCTGCTTATTTGCATAAGGATACACCTGCAGGACAATCCTATGGTTCTCTGAGGCTGCCCTGTAAGAACAGTGCTGGAAATGGCTATTTCCATAATTGTCACACTGCTTAATCTTTTTAAGTCTGATAAGGTTACTGGTGAGCTTAAAGCAGAATGGGCCCACAAATAATTTAAGCTTTAAGAAGACAAAAAAAAGCTTCATCTTTTATAGGTTGTTCAACTGAACAGAGAAGCAGAGTGAGTGACAGGGAAATAATGCTAATGCAAGGCCTGAAAGGCCATCAGAGAGGTTGAAGGTGGTTCTATAAAAAGCCATAGAGTAGGGAGGAAAAAAGCCTCAGAGCCAAGGCTGTACCATTTAGGCCTCTGTGGGACTGGGATGTGATGGGGCCATCTCCTTCCCTCTGCTCTTCCCCACACCTGCTCTCCTGTGCCTGCTGCTCACCTTCGCATTTTCTCGCCTGCTTTATATGTTTTAAGTGTCCTTATCCACATTCTCTTCTTCAATTTGCTTTTACTTCAATCATGTCCACCCTAATGGAGGCTGGAAGAGGACTTCGTTGGGTATATGTGAGGCCACATACTGCCCTAGACTCAATGCATTGTCCTCATCTTTTGATACTTATTAAAGTGCAGCTTTGAGACATCTGAAATCCCAACATAGAGTGAGGACTTGAGATTCCGGCCTTTACCCAATAATGAGGACCTATGTACTGCCGACAGAATTCTAAAACTTCTTCAGACTCAAACGACCACACAGAAATGGCCAGAATTTTAAAGACAGAAGTAGAGGGATGAGATTTAAGTGGCACCACTAATTCTGTTTAGAAACTTATTTCTATTCATTTGGGAAAGTGACTACCTCCATAACTACAACAGGTGATCAAAACATTCAGTAAATGCTTACATTAAAAATACTCTCCCTTGCTCCAAACACACTATCCCATCATTCTTGTCATTTCCTGAAACCATTCTGGAAGTCCTCTTTCATGAGTTTTTATGACATATGATCAAAAACATGGTGAAAGCTGCTGCCTCAGGCCATTCAATGGAAACGCAGGCTCATAAAAACATTACAGCGTGTCCCCATTCACCTTATTCACCAGATCTAGCAACTCCCCGTGCAATTTCTGGCTCTTCCTTAAAGTCAAAATCATCATGCAAAGTAACATTTTGAATCAATTCAGGACATGGAGGCAGCCAAGACAGTACAACTAAAGATACTCATGAAAATGGACTTCCAGAAGGGCAACAAAAAGGATAAGTGTGTATGAAGTGAGGGGGAATATTCTGAGGGAGATTAAAGGCAATGTGTCTTTTGCTGTAATAATTGTTTTTTCAGAACTTAAATACACATTGTATTTCTATCATACCTCATAGAGCAATATTGATGAAGCTGAGCTACTTGAAAATGACCATTTGAATTTACTGTTTTTGTTTAAATCAGAGACTCCTATGTTTAGCTCAAAAGGCAAGCCAATAAAACTTTCTTAATGTATCCTCCATGTACTAAATTAGTGTATTAAATTCAAATGTTTCCCTAAAAATATACCGACACTAACCTGTGTATTCTGTTCCAGAAGCCACTGAAGAAGTTGTGGATGCATTTTCCCAGTCTTTTTCTCCATTTCGACTGCCACAGCGACTTGGAGACAAGAAACCTTCTACAGACTCTGATCTAAATTGTAAACAACGTATGTCTTATGTTACAAATAGAAGAATGCTTTGGGGCCAGAGGTATGTGTAAGAACAACAAAACACCTAGGGCCTTGAAAACGAGATAGTGATCATGTTTGTCTTATGTACAGTTCTGTATGTAGGTTCTCACAACAAATACCTGTAAATATTTGTTGAAAAAAGGAATGTTTTTCCATGTAAAAACTGGTAACACAACAGAATGGTAATACAAAGATTAGAATGCTAAGATGATGACTGTCACTAAAACATTCTCTTCTGGCAAGGGGGAATTATAGTACAAGGTAATAAAATACTGACTTCTAGCTTCTAGACTATATCCTAGAGAAACAGCTTACTGTAGAATTATTCTAATGGGGAGAAACTTACATTCAAAGGGAAATAAGCTAGAGAGGCTGACACTAGATAACACATTTTCTATTTCTATTTAATCATTACTTAATCATGAACATGTAACTACTACTTATAATCACTGTTAGTGTTTATGCTTATAAAAATTATCAATGTCAATATTTCTAAATTTTAGAAGATAAATGACTAATAGACCTCTTTATACAATTTTTTTTAACAAAAAACCCAAATAGTCCTAAGACAGTAAAACTTTGATTATGATTCAGTCATTATAAAATATAAAAACACTAAAGAATTTTTACTTAAAATTATATATAATGGCAGGTACCACAATCTTTTCTATGAAAAATAATTGTATGTTTTGGATTTACCTTGGTGTCCTCTTGCCTGAATGAATACTCTCATTATCACCCGTGTTCAGCGACGCCAAAGAAAGGCTAGAGACTGAAAAAACACGATAAATTCGTGATCCTGAACAAAAACAAAATTAGAATTTTAAGAAGAGCAACTAACAAAGAGTCTGTTCATTAGGTAACACCAGCATATTAAATTAAGCTTCTGTAGCTCCTTTTCCTTAACTTTTAAACATAATATGCTTGCATGCATATATGTAATTTATTTAGAACTAACAAAGAACTTACCTTCAGAAGAGAATGATAAAATTAACTTGCTGTTCCAAAAATAAAGTGCTAATAAAATATCCTTAAGAAAGAAAACTGTATTTAGTAATATGTGATTCTGAGGTGGAAAATTAGTTTACTAATTTCAGCCAATATTGTGTACCAAAAAGTTTCACTGGCTGGTCGTGGTGGTACATGCCTGAACCTCGCTACTCAGTAGGGTGGGGCAGGAGGACAGCAAGTTGGAAGCTGACCTAGACAACTCAGTGAGACCCTGCCTCAAAACTAAAAAATTAAATGGCTGGGGATATAGGTCAGTGGTATACTACCAAAAAAAGAAGGAAAGAAAAAAAGAGAGTTCTTCTTTAAACAATGTTGTTATTTTCCCTTGTGTTTAGAATAACTATGGTAATTCTCTAAAAATTTCTATGGCATTTATTTTTCTTTCTTTTGTTCTTTTTTAGATAGAGTCTTGCTAGGTTGTGCAGGCTGGCCTTGAACTCATGATCATTCTCCTGCCTCAGCCTCTTGAGTGCTAGGATTAGAGAAGTGTGCCACTATGCCCAGCTCTGTGGCATTTATTTTTTTATTTTTTTGGTGCCAGGGATCGAACTCAGGGCCTTGTGCTTGCAAGGCAAGCACTGTAACCACTGAGCTAAATCCCCAGCCCCTCTGTGGCATTTATTTTATTTTATTTTATTTATTTATTTATTTTTTTTTTGTGGTGCCGGGGATCGAACTCAGGCCCTTGTGCTTGCAAGGCGAGCACTTTAATCACTGAGCTAAATCCCCGGCCTGTGGCATTTATTTTAAATGAAACAGTTTCAAAGAACAAGAGTGTGCATGGTAAGTTAAAAAAATATATTCTCTGAACTCTAGATAATATAAATTTGGATTCTTGGCCATTTCTATCTTATGCGAGGGACTACAAATTCTTGATCTTACATTCCTTATCTAGAGCTATTTTCTTATATACTTCACGCATAAGACATTTATTCTAAGTTTACAAGTATTTAAAGGGTAGGTAATAAATTCAGGGAGATTATATTAGAGGACAGATCACTAATTAGTATTTAAATTATATTTTTAACATTTACATTTTTTCTATAAAATATATGCATGCACACATAATACACATAATTCATAAAAACTTCTCTTGCCCATTTTGGTTTTCCAAACAAGAGCATGCACAGCCTCAAACTGAATATCCAATTTAGCACTATCAAAGCCTCATCAAATCAGTATGACAAACCATGCTGGTGTTTTATGAACAGACTCTGTAATATGCTGTTACCTGCAGGACCTTTGATTGGGGTTTTGGGGGACTCAATATGATCTCTGTGAATCGACTTTGGCCGCTGTTTCTTCTGTTTTGCCACCTGAGGACGGGGTTTAATCACTGTGTCCATGTCTTCCATGAGTTTCAGTTGTTTTCGCCTCATATATTCTTGCCTAATAAACTCTCTACGTGCTTTCTCATCTTCTTTCTTCTGACGCTCTTCTTCAGTTTTACGCCTAAGAAATCACATGGTTAAATTTTTTATTTTGCATACCAAAGACAAGTGACACTGGAAAGTTTGATGTGAAAAGGAAGAATTACCATATTTCAGTACCCTGGGGGAAAAATGTACTTGAGAAAATTTATGTCATATGTATGTGTGTGTATACATACATAAATATATTTATATTTCCCAAAGAAGTTATTTTAAGTGTTTTGAAACATTTAAACTTTTTAAATTAGTATTTCTTTTTTTAAAATATTTTAATGGTACATTTTAGATGTACATAGTGATAACATTCATCATAGGGGTAAATCAGTATTTCTGGAGAACTTTGACTAAATCAGGAAGTACTCTGGGAGACAAAAGTTAACCCTGATCCAGAGGTCTAGTATATTATAAATACCTATGGAAAAAAAATCTGTTAATAAAAAATTAATGAGGCCAGGCATGGTGGCACATGCCTTCAATCCCAGCTACTCAACAGGCTGAGGCAGGAGGTGCCAAATGTGAGCCTAGTGACAGCTGTTTGTGGCCAATTCTCAATAATGAGAGAGAGAAAGACAGACGCTGACACTTACCAAACATGCCAATGAACCATTAAATGCTAAGATTCAGAATTCGCACAGCACTGTCCTTTACCTTGTTTCCTCTTTTCTGTGCTCCATTTCTGCTTCCAGCTGCTGTTTCCGAAGCTGAGTTTCTTTCTCCCTTCTTAATCGTTTCTCCATCAAAGCTGCTCTTTTCATTGCCATATCATTTTCTGCTTTTTGATCATCCTAAGAAGAAATTTCATTCAAACAAGATGAAACATTTTAGGTACTAATGTTCTTATTTTTACCTGTAATACTTTGTGGTTATACTCTTATAACTGAAAATCCCTACCAAATGTGGAAATACTTCAGGAATTCTGAAGGAAGAACTGAAAGTGGTAACAGTTCTATCAAGTAACAAAGGACACTTAATGACTGTCAATGAAATAAGTTGTTTTTTTTTTTACTGTAATAAGTAACCTGGAGGGAGGAGTTTGCTAATTTTAAAAATTGTATTTACATTATATTTACAACATATGCTCAATAAAAAAAAACCCTTATATAAAAAGCACACCAAAACTAGCTGTTCAATGTTATAGCACATAAATGAAACTACTACTGCCCTTTTTAAAGCTCACACACTGACTTTTGATTGGTAGGTGCAGAATTATACTGAAGTTTTTTTCTTTGAAGAGGAGATGGAGATAATTACACTCTTCTGAAGTTCTTTTAATCCAGAGTTAATTCATAATCTGTAGGCCTCCTGAGCCTGCCCCAGCTTCTATTTGATCTTTTAATTTTTAGGAGTTTTCTAAAATGCTTCAGTTTCATGAAAGAACCACACAGTAGAAGTAGTTCCTTGTCTTAATGATTCCTTGTCAGCTGACATGCTTAATTCATTGGTATCTAATATAGTCACAACATAGTGCTGGACATAACATATATTAAAATGTAAAAAATATAGGAGTTTAAAAATCACGAGAGGTACAGAAAAAGTGCTTTGTGTAGGAACCCAGGGAGAGATTTAATGGAGAGTGGGGAAAAGTTAGAAGACATCATTCAACTCATCAGTTCCAACATTCATGTATTTAGATCTAACTATGTGTACTTATTATACGCTGGGACAAAAAGAGATGCAGAATCTCTGAGTTCATAGTCCAAGAAACAAAACAAATAGGAAATAACTGGAAACTGGTCACAGGTGCTATATTCAGAGCATGTTTAGGATACAACAGAGACACAAAGGAGGAAATAGTTAACCTCTACTTAAGGGAGTATGACTGGCTTTAAAAGAAGCTTGAAGTTAGTGTTAATGAACAGTCTAAAATAGAAATTATGGAGGAAAGACTGGACAAACAGGTTTAGGTTAGTCTACAAAAGTCCCTAAATGTTATGCTAAAGATTAGAACTATTCAGCAGGCAACTCTTCAGACCTTTTACTAGAAAGAGATTAGAGTTATGCTTTTGGGACAATTAGCAGGATGAAGAACAGAATGATGTGATTAGAGTAGGCAGCCTGCTTGGGAAGCTATACCCACAGAGCAAGGGAGAGTTCTGGGGTGGGAAAGAGCTGGAAGGAAATGAAGGAACAGATGTACTGCCTGTGTTATATTAAAGTTTCTCCCCCCGTTTTCCTTTCTCTGGAAAGACTACAAGTAGCAAAGGTTTCTAAAATTAGCCAGTAAACTTTAATATACATTAATGTCTGCAATAGCATTCCACAAAAACCGCAGTTTTGCATGATTAAGAGACAATAATCACCCTGAGTTCAAATTAAAAATTTTATAAATTTCAAGCATTAAATGATCAAAAGTAAAACTAGCAAATATTATCAATTCACAGTCTTGTTTTTTTTTTGCAATTTAAGATCTTAAATGATAAATTATTGTTGGTGGGTGTGGTCTTTTCTATTTATATTCCAAATTGTGGAGCTATAGAAGATTACAGACTATCAATGTTAGGTCCTTAATTAAAAAAAAAAGAAACATGAGTAACTCACATTTCTAATTACAGGAAAAACATTCTTCCATATGGTAATTTGGAAAATTTAGAAACATATAAGGAGAAAAAAGTGAGTGATAATCCATCAGAAAAATCTGAAATATTATTAGGTTTTTCTACTTTTTCTGTTATTTATAATACATTCCAAGATCTTCACTGTCAAGAGGTGACACGTTCGGTATCTGTGTTAGCTGACTACAGAGGTATTTAAATATTTTGCACTCAAAACCAATACTAAATTAAGATTTGTATTCCAAATATGGGGCTATACAGGATTAGATTACCTATTTTAGTTACCTTAATGTAAAAAGAAATGAATGACACATATTTCTGATTATTAAAAAAAAAGTGCTCCACAATTTGGAACATAAACAGAAAAGGCAACACTCAACAGATCATGTGCTATCTCTTTATCCGATGGTTTTAAGGAGCTATTCCAGGGGCTTTGGTATAGCTCAGTGGGGGAATACTTGCCTGGAATGTGTGAGTTCCTGCACTGGATCCCCAGCAATGCACAAGGTGGGGGATGGTATTTCAATGATCACTTTCCAACATTTTATACATATATGTGTATGTATGTGTAGATACATATATATAGATATAATTTTTTTTTTTTCTTTGCAACAGGGTCTCAACTATGTACTCCAGGCTGTCTTTGAACTCACAGGGATCCTCCTGCCTCAGCCTCCTGAGTGCTGGGATTGCAGGTATGTCCCAATGTGCCCAATTTATATGCTTTAAAAAACATTTTGCCTTGTAAGATCCTATTTGGTCAGTTTTTGAAAGTTTTTTTTTTTTAAAGTTATAAGCTGTTTACAAATTGACAATAGAATCAATTACTCTTAGAAAAGATCCGAATAACTTAATTTTAAAAAATTTAATCCCTATGTTCTAGAATGACTAGCTTAATTTTTTAAAAGGGTATTGAGAAAGACAAGTAGAAGAGCAAAAGCAGGAAATGCACGTAAATATGGGCCGTGACTGGTAAGAGGGTTTACTATAGCCCTGGAATATTCTTTTAGAAATTACAGTGTGCTAGAATATGACTATAGTACACTAAAGCGAGGCTGTCAAAATATATTTTAGGCAAGCTTGTAACAAAACAAACTGCTACTAAAGGCATGTCAGCTTAAAAAAATATAATCATGTACTTACAGAGATGCCCAAAACTATGAAGATTTGTATTACCTTAAAAAAGAATCCACAGCATACTTTCTGGTCCTCATCAAATTGTTCTTTATCACTTTCTCCATCATATTTTTCAACAGATACATCAGCCTTTTCAGGGGGTTTCAAATCTGAGAGGGAAACTTCAATCAGATTAACATTTTTAGGAGCAGTAGGTGGAAAAATGGGTTTAGGAGGTGGTTCTGTGGGTTGAGTCAATTGGTCCTCATTTGGTGTCAGACATACAGTCTCTGTGACAGGCTGTGACAGGACTTCTGAAACTGTTGACTCAAAAGGTTTCATCTCCTTTTCTTCAGGATTATGTCCCTGCTGTTCTGGACCCCCCTTGCATTCCAAGTCATCCTTCTTGGCCTCCTCTTTCAGCTTGGGTTCCTTTAACTGAGGCTCTCCGTCATCCCCAAAACATACAAATGACCGAGTCTGAATTGGAACCTGACTGGGTGAAAACCTCCGTAACCGAGGGAGACTATCCACAGACCGAGGGGGTGTCAAGGTTCTATTCAAAGGTGTTATTTTTAGTTCATTCGGCCTGGGAGTCCTTTGATTTTTAACAGAAAAAGACGTGCTTTTCCTGTTAGAAGACTGTGGAGATGGGTGAGTAGGGCGCGGAGAGTCTGAGGAGAAGGGCGCAACAGTTGCTGACAGGCCTGCCTGCCTAGACGGTTTAAAATCTCGAATCTGTTTCTGTGGGGAGGGCTGTGGAGGTGAAATCACCCAAGACTGCTGCTCCCTCATCTGCATTAACATCTCCTGCTGAAGGGACAGGCGCTGCATTTCTTGTTGTAGAAGATGCAGGGATGAATTTAACTTTTCAATGGATTTTGTATATTCTAAAATCTCTCCTTCATTTAAGTTCTCTTCTGAGGGGCTTGCAAGATTCCACTGCTTCTCCGAATCAACAGGTGTTGTTGGAGACTTTAGCCATTTGGTCGGAGGATTCTCCATGCTCTCCTTTATGTCTGCTAGAGACTTGCTCCTGTGTCCATCGGTTTTTTGGAATTCCTTTTCTTTTGCTCGATCAGTATATACTTTCTCATCTTCTGCACCAGCTGCTTCCTCCCGAAGAGGGGAAATCCCATCCCCTTTCTTTTTCACGACAGTAAGGAATGCCGTCCTTCCCATTTTCTGCCTCTGTTTGGTAAAAGCCGCTTCCATTTTCTTTTTCTGGGCTTCTATAGCACGCCTCTTTTCTTCTAGTTTCATCCGAAGATGCACCATTTCAGAAGCCAATAGTTGTGTAGTGTCCCGTCCTTGTGGAAGGCCTGCTTCTTCTGGAATTTGTGCCCAAGCAACCACATGAGGAATATTAAGTTCGGAGCCTTCGGGAGTAGTTTTCTGAGAACTGCTTCCACTACTTTTTCCATCAGTATGATTCAGCTTCCTGAACTTCTGTTCAGCAAAACTGGTCATCTTAACCCCGGAACTAGAAGAAGCACTGCTACCTGGTTGAGACTTGGTACTGACAGTACTTGGACAAGGACTCGAAGCTTCTCTGGGGTTGCTGGTTCTTATATCATAATCCTGAAGAAATTTAGATGCATCATCCATGTCAGAATCTAAGCTTACAGTGTAATCTCTCAAAGAAGAGTCTTCATCCAGAGTTTCAGGAATGTCTTCTGAAGGAACATGAATTCCAGTGTCTACTTCTGTGGTATCAGTTATGGGACTTAAGGCACCTTTTGTATCAGTTACATTATCAGGACTAGATTGATTTAGCTTGATATTTGAATTTAAAATACTCATTTCCTGGCTATGAAGAAAGAAGCCATTACCAATTTGGTCTGGCCGAGGTGTACGGGGAGATTTTTCAGTATCATGAATTATTTGCAATGCTTCTTCAATGCTGGGTGTCTCGATCTGATTGCCAAACTCATCCAGAAGCGCTCGATTTTGTAAAGCTCCATTTGGAAGCTTGTAATGCATATTCTCACTAGAATTTAATTCATTTGTATTAAGGGGCATGTAAGATTTGAGATTGCCGTGAGGGTCTATATTAAGTTCTTCTTCAATGGTTTCTGCTTCTTCTTCACCATTTACTGGCTTAAAGGACAAATTTTTCCTAATGTGTTTAGGTACACGATTGTTGTTCAGAGTAAGTCCTTCATTACTAATAGAACGCGTGATTCCTCGGTTTAGAGTGGATCTTGGCACACTATCTTCTTTATCAAAAGAAATATCAAATGAAACACCATGCACTGATGATCTAAAAAAAAAAAAAATTAACGAGAAAATCCTTAAGTAGTCCCAGCAAATAAATGACTTTTAAGATATCACTGAACAATTATGGGAAGTTATATTTCCTTTCTTTCCCCATTTCTCATAGTCATATTATCCTTAAGGTAAGGTTAGGGCTATTTAGCTGCATTCTAAATTTAGCCCCTTTGACCTATCATCTGCCTATACTGGCCTTTTCAAATTTAGTACTTAAGTACATCAGGAAATCTGGCTAACAACAAAAGAGAGACAGAGAGATAAAACAGGCATTTTTGACAATGTGAATATACTTAAGAATAATTCTCTTCATTTACCTTTTCTCTTTGGGCCAGGTTCCTATGAAGCCATCAACATAAGACATGGATGAAGACCTTCTAATTCCTCCTTCAAATGAGAAAAAAAGAAAGACACTGAAATCAGCAATTTAACAGGTTTCATATTTGATGATTCATTAATGGTATTAAAGTAAGTACAATCCCCAGCACAAAAAGAAAAAAAGCTTTCGTGCTAAGAATGTAGCTCAATGGTAGACCATGTGCTTAGCACAAGCAAGGTCCTAGGTTCAATCCCCAGTGCTCCTTACCCCTCTCAAAAGTAAGTAGATACATATGAAAAATTACCAGGGGCTGGGAATGTAGCTCAGTGGTAGAACACTTGCCTAATGTGTGACATATAAGGCTCTGGATTGGATCCCTAGCACCATAGGAAAGAAAAACAAGCACAGAGAAACAGACTACCCAGACCACCCTTACAGCCACTTTTCGTAAGACTAAATAGCTGTTTACTTATACTTATTCTCAATAATTTCCCAGCTAACCTACTTAAAATAATTTTTCCTAGGTTTCTGAAGTAAATTACCTGAAGCTGAAGTATGGGCTTGGGGATGTGAATATCTAGAAGGTAAATGATGAGACTGTGCAAATGCAGCTCCTTCCCCACTGCAATGCAAATTTTAGAAATGCTAAAGTTAGAAATAATATTACCACCTCTGATTATGCATTATAAATAAAAACAATCTATTATTTAAATCAAACGATGGCTGTATGTATGTATTTATTTTATGTCTTTTAGCCAAACAATTTGAGGTACTTTTATATACATCTCAGTGTCTTTATGAGATAAGACATGGCATATTATTTTCATTTTACCAATAGCAAAACTGAGAAATCAGTTAAAAAATAGACAAATAAAATGAATAGACACTTTTCAGAAGTACAAATGGCAAATAAATACGTGACAACATATTCAACATTTCTGGCCATCAGAGAACAAATTAAAACAACACAGATTCCATCTCACTTCAGAAAAGAATAGCTGTAGAGGCTGCAGGGAAGAGGAGCCTTCTACACTGTTGGTGGGGATATAAACAGTACAGTCACTGTGGAAATCAGTGTAGAGAATCCTCAAACACTAAAATTAGAAATCCCATTTGACCCAGCTATTCCCCTTCTAGGCATCTTCCTGAAGGAGTTAAAGTCATCATATTACAGTGATACATGCATGCTCATGTGTACAGTAACACACAATTCCTAATAACTAAATCTTGGAAGTAGCCTACCTGTCCATCAGCAGATGAATGGATAAAGAAAATGAGGTATTTTAGACACACTGGAGTATTTCTCTGCTTTAAAGGATATATTTGAGTCTTTTGTAGGAAAATGGATGTACCTTGAGACCATAAAGTGAAATGAATCAGACATACAAGCTTAAATATTGCATGATTTCTCTTACATGAGAAATCCAAAACATAAATAAAGAGCAAAATAAAAGATAGGTAATAAGAAACAGGGCACCAGATCTTTGGTAAATGGGAAGGGATCAAGAGATGGAGGGGAAAGGAAAGGTAGGAGAAAGAAATAAAAATAGAACGTGTATTATGTACATGTACCAACTCCCCATGAGAAATGTAATTATGTACTGCAAACATGTACTAATACAAATTTTAAAAACCCTGAGAAATAATGAAGATATTAAATGAAACTCACTGATGTGAAATATTTTGGTCAAATCTAAATTTCTAAAAATGATACATATAATAAAACTTGTAAAAGACCATGACAGCCTCCCTACTCACCATCTGTATCTGTACATCTCTAACAGTCACCTTAAGACAGTGAGCTGTGCCTTGAAGACCTCAATGTCTACAGAGATATAAAGCTTTCTACTATTTCTTCTTACTTAATTCTACTCTACTGTACTTAATGCAGGAGATCAGACATCTCTTCAAGTACAACATTTAGCCAGAATCAAGGTATCCTCTTAGTTTTTCTCTGTGTAAGTTTTAGTCTGCATGTTCCTCCCTGCAGTCAAGTGAGGAACTAAGCATTTCCACTCCCAATTGGCTGAGAATAAATTGGAGACGTAGCTCACCCAAACGGTATTATCTTTCAGCTAATGTAAAGTGAGATGAACAAGTTGACCAAGAATTCAAAGCTACATATTATAAACATTACAATTTAATCAAAGTTTAATCAAAGAGCTTTCTCTAAAGGTAACACTTAAGGAACTTGCTCTAAGACAAAGACTTTTCTGCTTTTGTGGAATAGTTCTCCTTAACTGCACACCCCACTTCCTCTCAGTTTAGTTGTAATTGCTTGTTAGGACTTCAGAGAATACTCACACTGGTCCCCTGGGGTATTTGTTTCTATTAAACCTCCCTCTGAGATCACTATTACAGTTCTACTCTCCCTTAGCTCTGAGAAGAGGGTAATCCTGAACAGGAGTAAACTGGTTATTAAAATGTGTTCACTCTTTCCTTCTTTGGCAAGCAATGGCTGAACTGTTGGTAAAAGCTAAACTGTTGCTCATTTTTATAATTGTACAAAGGATTTTGATCTTAACGCTTGAATAAGCTGTCACAAAGTATGTGAAGTAGCTGCTGAAAATATCTTTTGATTTGCTTGTCTTTTTTCTTTATAAGTTCTTTAAGCACGATAACTTTGTAATTATATTATTCATAGGAAAAATAGAAATTACTGAATCCTTTCTTAGAAGTTATACCATGTTGGGGAATGAGAAAGGACCATGTGGTGAATTAATGAGAGGATGATTAGTATCCTGGGATGATAGGTTTTTTTTTTAAACTGGTGCCAGGGATCAAACTCAGGGCCTTGTGCTTGCCAGGCAAGCACTCTAACCACTGAGCTAAATCCCCAGGCCCCCTAGAATGATGGTATACAATTAAGTCTTTAAGAAGAAGTATTTAGATGTCTATCTGGGTTATAAAAAGGATTTCTGCTAGCAAAAATAGGAAAAAGTAGTCACTCAGATGTCTGAACAAAAAAGAGATGAGGGTTCCATGGAACCTAAATTAAAACATTTTCCAGTGTCAGAAATGTACTAGGTTATTCATACAGGTTCCTGGAAATTATAATTATGGAATAATCTCCTAAAGCAGCAAGTCTCACTTTCTACTTTTAAAGGTGGAATTTAAAGATTTAATAGTGCAAGAGTGCTGATCTAGAATACTGAACATTTTATAAATTTTCAAGGAAGGAAATATCACCGTGTAACTAACCAAGAAAGCAATGAGGAGATAATATTTGGAAAAAGTGTCCCATGGGAAAAACATACACAAGCTCCTTGATCAACAATGTTTTAATTTAACTCCTTGGTACTAAACCATAGAGATATAGTTATGGATAGAAAATTTAATGGAAGGGGTAAGAACATTCATAGTAGTAAACTGGAGGGTAAGGAAAGAAAATGCTTTCTTGATTTGTAAGAAATGCCTTATAGACCTCAGACAGTTAATACAGGAAAGAAGGCTTACAAAGGGAATAAGAGTACTGCCAAGTGGGCTTCACATAAATATGAACTTGCAGGCGAAACTTTTCAAATATGACTAGTAAGTCATAGCTTCAGAGTAAGATTTTTTTTTTGAGACAGAGTCTATGTGGTTCAGTTTGCCCTTTAACTCACTATGTAGCCCGGGATGGCCTTGAACTCATGGAAATCCTCCTGCCTCAGCCTCCTGAGTGCTGGGATTACATGTGTGAGCCACTAGGCCCAGCACCAGAATAATTTTATAAGCAAAAAATGTTATAAATATTGTGAATTTTTTGCTTAATTTTAAAATGTACTTTTAATGGGTATAACTGAATTTCTAAAAACACATTAATTTTAAGCCTAAAAATCAGATAGACTGGGGAGTCCAAAGTCAATGCAATGTCAGTTTCTAATAAATACAAAAGAAAAGCTGCTTACAGGATCTGCCAAAGAACATTTTAAAATAAACTAATGTCCCTATCACATAGTTGGAACAGCAGTCAGGATTATCCTGATATTAAATGGTAGAACATTTTTACTTTGTTTTCAGTTCAGTTCCTGATGGTAAGGGCTAAAGCACAAGAGAAAGATCCAATATTTACAATAAATATTCTAGTGCTATCTCTCAACAACTATAGTAATCAGGAAATAAAACAGTGGGGAAAAAATGTTTCAAAGATGAAAAAAATTTTAAATTTAAATATAATTTTAAAATCCCCTTGAGGTCTGAGAGTTATCTCTTAGTTCTCAATTATATTATTAGATAATTTTCACCTATAACCAAGTTATGCAGCCCAAGTTTAATTTTAGGTTGGTTATTTGGACCTTAGAATGTATTCCCACTTTTCAGTGTAGTTCATTAAAAGTCATTTATGAAACCTTTACTTCATTGTAAATTTCAATTCCATTTACAACAGACTAACAGATTAAAGATAATTAAAACTTATTTCAAAATTGAACTAAAAATTAAAAAAACCTTACTAATGTGAACTAATTAATTTCATTAGTAAATAGACTGGAACTGTGAAAATGAAGCAATCACGCTATCTACCTTGAAGTGAAGTCAGGACTGCATGGACTATCCAAGGCATTTCTTTTGGCAGCATTCAAGACAGGAAGTGATGGCATCTCTTTCACAAGTTCAGCTAGAATAAAAGATAAAACCTCAAAATTATGATTTAGCATGTTTCTAACATTATTTCAGGATTCTGGGTCATAAATGTTTAGAAATAATTTTCAAAGGGTCAAATTTTTAGAAACACTTGTGGAGTACTGTGACATTAAAGAATTTACTTGATTAAGGCTAATTGGAAGGGGAGCCTACTACAAACTAACATAGATATTAAAAAAATAAATATGACTCCTTAATTTTGTGAAAGCTTTCATAGGTTTCAGATACATATGGGTCATCTTTGCTTTTTTATGGAATTTGATAATCCATTAAAGACAGAATTTCACTGGAGAATAATTAAATGCACTGGAAGAGATTTATATTTTTGTAAATAACTCTGGGAAAAAACTTACATTTTGCCTTTGACTTTGACATTTAATGCAACAGGTGCTGGCATTTTGAGTAATGGACTTTACAGATAAAAATCACAGAAAGCAATGGAGGTAAAAATATTTTAATTTTAAAAATTGTACAAATATGGGTTATAATGATTACTAAAGATATGTGACTTTATGTAATGGCCTTAGGGAAAGATCTCAACTTTTGAAAAAGAAACTCTTTTGTTAACTAATTGCTCAATATTCAGAATCTGCTTTAAACAGCTTAGAGATGACACTAGGACAGACCATCCGTTGTGTAGTTCACAGATTTTTGCTAGAGATGCAGTGAGCTGCTGGCAGTGAGCTCGCTATATCCACTAGAATATGCCTCCTCCTTGCCTATTACTTTTTTCTTCCTTCTTTACCTCTTTGTCTACTTTTTTGAGAGGGGGGAATAACTATGGCGATCAGAAAAATAAAATCTGGAGTCAAGGAAAGCGGCTAATTAATTAGCATGCACAATAATCATGGTTTGTGTTAGGTGGGATAGCCACTGGTCACATAACTCATTCTGGAAGAAAATTTATTAGGAGACCAATCTTTACAATTTAGGAGCATTTTCTCCCTTGTAGAAATGAGCATATGATTTTAAAATGGAAGCTAAAAGAAAATTTGTTTTGCTATGGAAAATTTTGCTTTTGAGAAAGTCAAGGAATTTTTGTTCTATATTCCTAGGGATCTTTACAGTAACTTCTTATTTTATTCTTATACATACAATCAATACATCAGGATATTGTAATAATCACAAAGCCTACTAGTTTTAAAAATTATACACAAACTTTTTTATGGTTTAATGGCAAATTGTAGGTTAAAGCCAAATAATAGTGTGAGTAGATTCTAGTAATATTTTAATAAGAATAAAAGCTGGATAGGAACAAAAAGACGCAAAGAAGTAGATGGTACACAGTTAAAGCTAAAAGTTTCAAATCACAAGATTACAAATCATTCTCTCCATTTTCTTTTCTACTCCTTTAACCATCGTAATCATCTGTTTTCACAGAGGACTTAGTGGTTTTAAGATACTAAAATACAGTACTCAGAATCTATCAAAGATAATAGCTGAAATCGAAGACAATAATAGGCTTCCCTCTAAAAGAATAAGTAAATGAGGCTACATAAACTTTCCACTGTTTTTTACATTAAAAATTTTTGAAGAAATGGTTACCTCCTTGTGGACAAACAACACGAGGCTGTACAAATGATGGCTTCACAACTTCGAACCACCAGAAGAGTTCTGCCATGAACACCAAATAATTACTCTATATAAAAAAAGTTAAGAAAAGTAAAAGAAACCATAAATTACGTTAAACTTGATTACAAATTAATGACACAATTTATAGTCTATTTTAGCTATTAAAATATAAGGATTAAACACCACTCATCTATTACTGGAGAGTATCTAGTATAAGCTACTAAATCTGGAATGAAATATTACTTCTTATAGGTAAAAATTATATTCAAAATCTTTGCTGATTTGCTCTTTAGTTACAGAATAGTTATCCAATTTATCTAGCAGGCATTAATTTCCGGCTATGTAGAACTTTGAAATAATACATAAGGCACTTTTGTTCGAAAGGAAATAGAAACAAATAGCCATTCAATCTTTTGATACTCTAAAGAGTAGTTACCATTTTTCAAAAAGTAATAAAGTTCTACTCAGAGACCTAGAAATCCCTCTGAAAAGTAATTAGGTTGCAGTTTAAAATACTGTATGTGCTCAACAATGCTAAACGCAACAGTAATCCAGGTGCTAAATAACACCAAAACTTTAAATTGTTATGGCTAAGTCTTAGTAATTTTGAAATGTACAAAAATACTATTTATATAATTCAGTGAATCCACCTAACTTTGAAAAGTTACTAGTATGAATAAAACAACCTTTATTATTTATATGTGAAAATACAAATACTTTTTAAAAAATGGCTTAATATTAAAAAGTCCTCAAAAGTACATTTCTACTAGGAGCTTATAGTTTAATATGTGTAAATCATAGAAGTATGAACGTGAAGAATTATTTTAATTTCAGGAATTTTATGTTTTTTAAAAGAACACTATAAAAATAATTATTCAAAATAACATGTCTTTTACATTTTAGATATTCAGCATCTAATAAAATATTATCAAATTAATATTTGATAAGTAAAGTCTTATTTTATAATAAATTTCAGTTTTTAAAAAATCATCGCTGGAAATATGGGTATTTTCCAATGTCTTGCCTACTTCTTTCTGCTAATTATGAATAATACTTAAGGCTCTATATACGCTCCCTTAGACATCATGCCCTCTCTTGGTTTGGCTTCTCATATTTAAGAACTATAATCTCTTATCTGATAGTTCCAGAGATACTATGAATGTAGGAAGTGAAGGAGAGAGAATTACAGGTGACTCTTAGGTTTTTTTGTTTAGCAACTAATATTACCATTTAAGAGAAGATGAAGGAAACATGTAGTGAAAGGAATCGTGAGTTATACTGCCTCCGAGGCAGTCATCAGACAGTTAAGTAGACCTGTCCTGAGGGAGCCGAGTTCAGAGTCTGGAGTGTCATAAGGATATGCATGGTGGCAAACAGAATTTGGTTGATTTCCTATTTTCAGTATTTGTTTTCACTATAAACTCACAGAATATTAAAATGTTTGTATGTCAATACTATTTGAAGCAGCATGTTTACAATTCCTCAGACTGCACATGGGATCTCATCCCTGCTTGCCTTCTCAGAAACGTAATGCTCTTAGTTTGTATCCCTCTCCAATGAATTTGTCTTTCCTCTCAACTGAATCCTTCCTAGTTGGCTTTTATTTTTTTTTTATTTTTATTTTTTTTTTGGTGCTGGGGATCGAACTCGGGTCCTTGTGCTTGCAAGGCAAGCACTTTAACTGCTGAGCTAAATCCCCAGCACCCTAGTTGGTTTTTAAACATGCCTAACTCTCTCACATACTTTAAGAGCAAGCCTATACTACATGCTTCATTTCATCCCCTCCTACTGCCTGATCCATTCTAGTCCAGCGCTGAGCCACACGATTCCTCCAAAACAGAATTTACTCAGGTCACCAATGACTTATGTATTTTGCTAAATCGAACAGATCTTTTACTAACCGACCTTTCAGATACCCATAATCCTTTCTCTCTGAATTACTGCTAATGCCTGTGAGCATGGGCTGCCAAATGACCCTTAAATATACTGACTGTTCTCACATATACAATGGCCTTCAAACCATTTTCTTTTGAGTATCTCAAAATGTCCAAAATTGAAATAGTGATCTTCCCTTTAAACCTAACTCCAGTACTATCTCATTGAATGGTACCACTATTTCGATGTGCAGAAACCTGGGAGACATGCTTGACACCTTTTTTCTCCTTCTCCATATCCAAGGTATCACCAAAATCTGTACATTCTGCATCCTAAATATTTCTGCAATCTACCCACTTCTCTCCATTTTCATAACAGTTCTGATTCTTGTTTGGACACAACAGTTCCTTCTTTCACTTTTATTAAGAACAAGCTTTTCAAAATGCAGTCTCCACTTTCTCTCTACCTACTGTTCTTGAGATAAAAGGGAAAAGTTAGTATAGCTTATAAAAAGCTGACTGGGTACTTTTCATCTTTCCAGCTTTACCTAATACTACATTCTCCAAGATTTCTCATCTTACCCATTAGGCTACCAACAAGGTCTAGAAAGACAAAGCCTGTCCTCATAATTTTGTGTTCAGCTGTTTAAAATAGTGCCTAGAACATAATAGATACTCAATAAATATTTGTTAAACAGATATATAAATGAATGAATGAATGTATGCATAATAAAAAGGACTAGTCAGCAAAACCACCAAAGATTGATAGGGGCGTGCCTGTGTATTAAGGTCTGTGTAGTAAGGTATTTTTTCTTTATACTATCTTTACAGTATACTTTCTCAAGCCAAAGTAAAAAATTAACTTTGTAAGCATTGGTACTGTGTTCCACTCTAGTAGCATTTAACTGAAGCCATCTTCATCTTTTGGAAAAATACTTCTTATGTGTTCAATAAATATGTGTTGATAGGAAATAATATTTTAAGGGCCTTGGTAAATGGCTGTTCTAATAACGTAACTGTATTATTTGGGTAATAGAGTAAGAAATAATTTTCTTAGTAGCTAAGGCTCATAAAGATTATTTTGTTCTGAATTTCTGACTAAAAGGCAATAAATCTGTAACTATATAAAAATGATACATTAATTTCATATAAAAGCTGCTTCTTTCCTTAAGTCAGACATAGCCCCATATTAAAACAAGGTAAACAATACAGAATACAGACATATAGAATACAGAATAAAAAGTAAAAATATGCCTTAATCCCTTCCCCCACATCCTAATATCACACTCAAAAGAAA
Source organism: Hystrix cristata (assembly GCA_004026905.1). Taxonomy (NCBI): domain Eukaryota; kingdom Metazoa; phylum Chordata; class Mammalia; order Rodentia; family Hystricidae; genus Hystrix; species Hystrix cristata. Next base: position 157,274 of record PVJO010000432.1, read on the forward strand.
TCACTGTTGTTTTGTGTATATCCTTCTATAGACCGTTTTCTATCTTTCTGCAAGGCTTCAAAGTCTTAAAATATTCACCTAAATTCAAAGTTATGGCTCTATAATTTAGAAAATAATTTTTTCCTTTGAGATTACAGAAGTTAAATTTTTTAACAGGTAAGTGTCAGAAAAACCATTAGCAAGCTATGTATGGATGTAATGGTTCCTAACTTCTATTCTGACTAAAAAGGCAAGATACAAATCTTCAGAATTAATCAAGGTTTTTCTTTTGATGTGTCACAGAGTAGGGAGAGGGTTCTACTTTGAGTCAATAGGAGCACGCTGATTTTGGAAATGCTTTCCCCATTGGCTCTATCTTCGGCCCTCTCAAACCTGAGATTGGCAACGGAAAAAGAGGTAAGACACTGGAGAGTAAGAATTTAAAGCACATAGCACTTGAGTCCCTGTGAGGGACTATTAAGGTTGGTTCTATTAAGGTTGGCATTGGAACTATGATTAAGATTGATATCAAGTTGTGCCTCTCAGGCAATTTAAAATCTATTATAAGATCATTTATTCTTAAACCCTTGACACAGAAGTGGCAAATTTTAGGCAAGGATGTAAGAGACATCAAGGAATTTCAGAGCTGTGGGCCACTAGGAACAATGTGGTATTTTTTTTTTTCCACCAAATGACTTTCTGGATGAAGCAGATGCCTGAGACTGCCTGAGACTTGTATCTGTCTCTGCCAATAGGAAGTGAGTTTCAAAAGCATGTAAATCTTCGTTTCATTCACTGATTTATCCCAATCGTGTAGAACACTATTAGATGCTCAATCAATACTTCTTGGAAGGACAGTGGTAAGCAGTAGCTTAACACCAAGAGCCAGTGCAAGATACTCTGAAGCAAGGGGCAAATGTAGTGACTAATAAAACCAAATTCCTTTTCTGAAGATTCACTTCCAGACTATCTTAGTATTTTCTTCCCTCTTTGGAATTCTACATTTTGCCTCAAGGCTTGTGCCTCTATTTTACTAACATTAAGACAATAGATCAGGGTTTGTTTGTTTTGTTTTGGGGTACTGGGGATTGTACACAGGAGTGCTCTAAGACTGAACTACATCCTCAGCCTTTTATCCTTTTTCAGTTTGAGACAGGGTCTGCTTAAGTTGCCCAGGCAGGACTTGAACTTGAAATCCTCCTGCCTTAGCAGCTAAGATGGATTACAGGCATGCACGACTGCACCTTGCTAACAAATCAGTTTTGTACATGACTTTAAGTTTGGCTTTGCATTGTAAAACAAACTGTCCGTAATAAGGTATTGAAAACATTAACAGAAAAAGCAAATGAAGTATTTTTCAAAACCTCTTTTGACTGATATAATCAGTGTGTAAGCTTAATACAACTAGGCCATTCCTTTGTTGTTTTTTTAAACAACCTTTAACAAAGCAAAGGAAAAAAGAGAATCATTTAATTCACCTTTATGGATGAAGCAGCATAGAGCATATCTTCCAGAGTGAAATGGCAACACTGGTTCAAGTATTCTTGGCAAAACTCTTGAATCAGCTGCAGATTATACAGGCTATCAGCCAAAGACATAGTTTCTTTTAAACAAATATCTTCAAAGAGAAAAAGAGCACAGTGATGGCTTGGGGTTAATTTGAGAAAAATTTTATGTCTATGTCATAATTAATGACAGTACAAATACACAATTTTGTGGAATTTGTTTAACAAACATACATTTACAAACATAGTACTTATTACACAGAAAGTTCTCAACCATATTCCTCAGAACTGTACATATGTATTTTTTAAAAGCCTTCATTATGTATTAAATGTTGCCTGAAACATTTGCTATCATTGATCTAAAGTTCGGAAATACTCCATTAGAACACTTACCCTCTAATCTGACAACACCAGGACAGTAAAAATGAATAAGAGCAGCTAGCGCACAGCCATCTGTACCATCCTTCAACAGGTTTTCTACTAGCGGAATGCAAGGCAGCTGCTTAAGCAAAGTTTGCTCCTTCCTGTAACGAGCCTACAATGAGAGAGAAAGATAAATACTAAAGAACATACAGGGAAAAATCAGAACTATGGATTCTAGTGTGTCAGTTAATAAACTATAAATCAAGAGGCATGAGTACTTACCAATATCCTTTTCTAAATCACACTAGATATTACCAAAATAAAGCACACAGCAACAACAATATTTAATAACATTAAATATATGCTAAATATGTAATATAACCTTACTAATTTAAATGAAATAACATTCAGGTCTAATACTTTAAAAACTATTACAAAACATTTGAATTCTTTTCCTATTCTGTTCATTTGTAGATTAAAAATTTCATTTGCTTTAATATTAGATTTAATTTAGACTGAAAATTCTTACACAAAAAGACAAAGTTTTTATATGGAAAGAACAAAAGTATCAATGGAACAGAAAGAATTACAAGAATTATCAAAATTAGGGGCCAGGTAGAAGAACACACTATTTTTTTTTTTCTTTTTTTTTTGGTGCTGGGAATTGAACTCAGGGCCTTGTGCTTGTGAGGCAAGCACTCTAATCACTGAGCTAAATCCCCAGCCCAGAAGAACATACTATTTTTAAAGGAAATTTGGAGATAGAAAAACATTATTTTGAGGAACTGGAATCATAGCATCAAGATATTCTGGCCTATCATTTAAATGTTGAGATAAAGCAAATAAAGTGTTAGCAACTTTGAAACTGAAACAAAAATAAAACAAAACAAACCTCTGCCATCTGAGTTTCATTACTCAATCATTATTGGTTATAAGGGTTCCTGTTCTCCCTCAGAAAAACAGGAATCTGATTTCTAAAGATGCTTGGTGTAGCTGGATACAGGTTTCTCAGACAGCACCCTAAAAGGGAGACAAGCTATAAAAGCAGCTAAGAGAATAAATTCTTCAGTCAGACTACCTGAATTGAGATTCCAGCTCTTTTTTTGGATAGTGGTGGTGCTGGGGATCAAACTCAGGGCCCTGTACTTGCTAGGCAAGTGCTCTACCACTTGAGTTAAATCCCCAACCCCAAGATCCCAGTTCTGCCACTTATTAGCTTTGTAATTTTGGACAAATTACCTAACTCTCACTTCTCATTTTTCCCATCTGTAAAATGGGGACAGTAATAGCACTGACTACATCAGAGATGCCCTGGAGGACTGACTACAATGATGGATGCAAAGTGTTATGCACACTGTTGAGTACATGAAAGCAACTGATAAAAGTTATCTATTATTCTCTAGTAGCTCCCTGAAAGCTGAGATAAATAATGCTGAAGATTTACTGGTAAAGCATACTAAAGTATTTTCTTAGCAAAATGTGTTATTGTATGTTAGTGATATTTACAGTCATTTTTTAAAAAAGATAATCGAAACTAATTTTTCTTCTAAATTCACCTAAACTGGTCATCTCTACATTTTATAATTAAAATTAATCATGAGAGAAAATACTATTGTGTGAATAAAAATAGAAAAATTTAAATTTAGTGAAAAGAACATTTAACATTTGGTGGTAAAGTCAGGTTTTTCTGAAATGACATCCTGCTTCTCTCTCACTGGCTACTCAAGGAACAAGTTTTCTTCTTGCAGATTTTTGAAGGAACTTGTTCTTATTAGCAGCCTCTATATCTGTTTTATCGTATATTCCTAACTTACTACCTATATTCAGAAAATAATTCCACACAGATTCTTGGATTACATGATTCTTAGAAAACCTCCTTACTTTGTTCCTCACAGTTTAAAAATCAACCATGGAAAGAGGAGAGGAGAGGGAAAAGGAGATGGAGCAAAGAAAGGAAAGGGAGAAAAAGAAGAAATCAACCAGCAGCACCTTCTAGCTTTAAACTACCTTTCTCATGTTCAGTAAGCACTGCTCCAGAGCTTTACCTTCTGTTCTTTGGTCATCTAGCATCGAAACAGTTTGTATCTCAGACACTGTCTAAATTGTGCTGGACTCTAACAAACTTCGCAGACCTTCTTAGGACTGGCTTGCTTTCAGCCTACAATTCCAAACTGGACCTAACCATGTTCCCAGGGTCATGGAACAAAGAACCAAAGTGTGTGCCAAGAGCACTTCTGGACACTGTGTGTGTGTGTGTGTGTGTGTGTGTGTGTGTGTGTGTGTGTGTGTGTGTGTGTTTGCTACATACAGAGATTTATATGGTATTAGCAAAAACTGTTGATGGTTTAGACTACACAACCAGAAAATTACGAGTGGTGTGGCAGAACGCTTTCCTTGAAGACTGTATCCTAGAAGATACACCAGGTAAACCAACTTTAAATCTTGAGGCTATGTATAACCCTTGGATAGTTCATTTGCAGTTCATGAGAGCTATACAGGCTTCTATACTTGAATATACTATATATTTTATAAACTCACTGCATGAAAGCATTTCCTATTCCTTCATAAACTTAAAAATTTGTTAATTAAAAGAAGCAGGGGCTGGGGATTTAGCTCAGTGGTTAGAGTGCTTGCCTAGCAAGCACAAGGGCCTGAGTTCAATCTCCAGCACACACACATACCAAAAAAAAAAAAAAAAAAAAAAAAAAAAAAAAAAAAAAAAAAAAAAAAAGCCCTGCATTTTCTAGACATCATCATTGTGTTGTATTTCTAAATTACATTTTTATTCCTGAAGGTGTATGGTTTCACCTCCTATACTCAATTCTGGAGGATCAATCCTTCAAGTCAAATCAGAATTTAATATAGAATCCAATAATTGCAAGGACACAGAGAACCTTTTGCTTTTCTCACTGCACAAAAAGTGATGAATCCTTTACAATTCAGACTGAAAAGAATATGATCCTATCAGAAAAATAATTTAAAAACACAGATAATTTTTACACACCCAATTCAAATTCTTTTCCTAAAATTATTAAAATTAAGATTACACCTATTAGACTGTTTTTGCTGTTATTTGTTCTCTCTACTTATTGATGCTCTGTAAATACTGACAAAACTGGCAAAATGATGCTTACTCTTTTAGTTTTTTTTAACTTTTAATTCAAATTTTGGCTAGGTATACTACCTTTCCATATTACAGTATGATCAAAAATCTTAAAACCCACTCTCTACTCAAGAGACCAACAAAATTACACGAATGACTATATAAACAAGACATGAACAATACCATTCTACAATTACAGTTCTGGAAAGCAAATTGAAGTAGCTGAGCAAATTGAAGTAGCTGGGCAAACTTACTGGAACCAGTTTCCAAAACCATTTGGAAGGAGACTTCAGAGGGAGCAGTAGAAAAAAAGGAGGAAAGCAAAGGTAAAGGGAAAATTCATCAGAATTATTTTAATTAACAGATTACAGCAGAGCTTCTAATTGTGAAATTCCAAGTTTATAGTTCTCATAACACTTCTTCATATGTTAATATTTTAATTAAAAAATGTAGGTGCCTGATAATAACGACCATCGTCTTCTCCTGTCTTGTCTTTCTTCCCATACAGAAATTTATTTTAGGATACATTAGAATATGCTGTATGTTTTGGCTGCAAAAAATTCTGTTTCTGAATTTTGGAATCACATACTGAAAAATAAATATACTGTTATAAAAGTTAAGTAAAAAGATTCTAGGGTTAGATTTGCAGTCATAATTCTTAGAAATTAGTAGACCAAGTCTGATAAGGAAATGTTTTTCCCAAAGGGAAATGAAGATTTTTTTAAAAATATAATTCTAAAGAAAATAGGAATAGAATTTATTCACAGTGTAAATGTTATTGTTAATTTTACAAAGAGTGTCTTAAAAAACATAATGGTTCTTTTACAAAATGAATATAACAAATCTGTGTCTCAAATGATGAGAATAATTTGTTGATTATTTATCTTTGTGCTTCCTAGAAAATTTTCTGGCATCGTGAATAAATATTTTTTAATTGAGCCAAACTTCATGGAGTCTGAGTTAAAATTCATATTCAGTTTTTATGTAGAAAGTTTTTCCTATATAAACTAACAATAAAAATAAGACTGTTTGGAAAAATAATATAAATTAGTTATTGTCAAGAACCTCAAGAATTAGAAAAATGTCATCTCAAGAATTAGAAAAATACTGGCTTCAGGCAAACAGATAACATTTCTAATAAGTTTTTCTTAAGCATAAGAAGAATGAGCCCAGTAATTTTTGTTGCCTGGCTCAATCTCCCATTCAGCAGAAACTACAGCCATGGAAAGTACAAGAACACGATAAAAGAGCAGGAAATCACTGAAGACGTGTCAGGATTCCCAATTCATAAAAGGAAATTTAAAAACAGTTTCTTAATTTTATAGATTAGAAGAACCCACTGTATCAAAACTCATAATAAAAAATTATTTTGGGTTGTTCATAACAGCAGGTATACAAAAGAGTTTCTAATGGTTTGAGTTACTCCAAATTTCTTAAGAAATAGTCAGTAATTGGATTTTTTTTTTAACCAGTGCAGACTATTGTGGCCTTTCCTTTACTCCTCCCCACTGGCCTAAATTGGTGATAGCATCCTATTAGAGAAAAAAGACCATATAGATTTGCTATGTAAAGAAACATGACAAAAAAGTGAATGTCCTAAAAAATTAATATTTGTATTATACATGCTTATATATGCTTCAAAAGGTTCAAATACACAGCACAATTCCTTTGCTGAAGTGATCAGCAATTATCAGCTGTTTTTCAAGTATTGGGCAAATTGTAACAATGAATCCTGTTTTAAGATATAAATAATTATGAGAACAAAGAGGTTTTTCTTTTTTTAATCACAGAAAACAAGCAAAAAACAAAAAACAAAACAAAACAAAAAAACCTTTCATTAAGTATCTATCTACAACAGGGACCATCCTGGGCACTCCGAATTTTCTGCAATAGTTCTAATCTTGACCCCTCATTTCTACTGTCCTTATAATACAAGTCTGGGAAACTCTGAAGAGGGACAGAACATTTACAATGTCAAATTATTTCTTTTCAAATTACTTATTACATGAGGAAAAATAATAACCATATATTCAAGAAATGAGATAGACTCTTAACCAACTGATCAATGTTAACATTATCTAGTAGTGGTAAATGGATATAATACATCTTTGGACGTAATACTGTGAGAAGGACACAATTTATATACTATTTCCCAGTCTGACAAGCACATCTTTAATTTAATTTTGATGAAATATTAAAAAAAAAGTCAAGGCCATGAATGAAAAAGGAACAATTGCAGTCTAAAGAGAAATAGAGAAATGACAACTAAATATATTAATGATCTTGAACTGGATCTTGTATTTGAAAAAAATATTATGAAGTACAATTGGGACAACTGGTGAAATGGCATTATAAGCTGTAAACTACATTAAAGTTAGCACTGTGTCCACATTAAAGTACCTATAGTGTGTCTATGTATGTAAATAGCCTTTTTCTTGGGAAATATACACTGATGTATATGGCTAAAGGGTCATGACACATGTGACCTTCTTTCAAATGTTTTCAAAAAATTAACATATATGTGTCTATGTGCATGGAGAGAGAGAATAATAAAGCAAAAAAAGCAACCTGTTAAAAAATTCAAGAAGGTGGGCAAAGAGTTTATAAGGTTTTTTAAAACTTTTTTGCTTTTCATAATCCTAAAATTATTTCAAAATAAATGTTCCCAAAAGGTTACATTAAGTCTATAACAAAGACTTTGTAGGGTCTTATGTTCAAATGACAAGACTACTGATCAATAAAACTGCTGGAGAATCTAATTGTTATAATGTTCTTAGACAATGATTAAAATGGTGTACTATTTCTAAATTGAAAAAAATACTCCTTGCCTAACCATACTAAGTGACTTGATAACAGAACAGGGATATACATATTCTAGGTTGGGGTATTGTGTTTCCCATAAAGGCAAAAAAATCATAAAAATCATTATAAAATCTTTATAAAGAGGGGCTGGGGATTTAGCTCAGTGGTTAGAGTGCTAGTCTCACAAGGCCCTGAGTTCAATCCCCAGCCACAAAAAAAAAAAAAAAAAAAGAAGAGAAAAGGGATATCAACCATAGGTATAAAAATGGAAAAAATTAACATTACTGAAAGATGTCCTCACAAGGATAGAATTACTACCACAACAGACTCTTAGGGGTAGGACTCTGAACAAAAAGTATCTAATGTAAGAATGTTAAATTTGCACTTTTTTTTAACCAAAATAATGGTCTGTAAAAGAAAATCAAGGGAAGTCTAAGACTCAAGCCAAATGATGTATCTGAGAATGATGTACTAGGTCTGAACATTAAACGCCTGTTTGATAAATTTATATATGTATTAAAGATAACTTACTCAAGTACAGTTATAGTTTTGGAAAACCAATGTTTTCCAAAGTATGCTCTAAAGAACACTAATTCTGTAGAATGTCAGTAGATGTCTTTCATAAAAGTGCTCAAAGAAAAAAAATAGCTAGACCAGCCTTTTGAGCCTTTAATGTATTAAAATAGTTCATAACATTCATAAAGGGCCACAGACCATGCAGCACTTCCTAAACATATTTGATTTCAGAGCTCTTCTCTCAAACAATATTGTTTGAAGAGACGGTTTGGGGGAAAAAGCAGGCTAGTTTTTAATTGTTAAAGAACTGTGGTCAAGACAGAAATTCATGCACTGAAGTAATCACTAGTTGAGCTCTGTAAGCATTTACCTACCCTCACTGGGGAAAGCACAGCCTACTTTGAGCTTAGTGCAGTGAAAATTGGAGCTCAAATGAATGTCTTTCTTCACAGATGATTATTTCATCTAATTCCCATCTCCTATAAAATATCTCACAAATCTATCTCTTTAAAAAGTGGCAAATGCCACACTGAATAAACAAATATCTTTAATACGTTGAGAAACATTAAAATTTACTCTCTATATGGTAATGTACTAAGAATACAACCCTATGATTTCAAAGCTCTTTCAAAAATGATATTCCCAGAGAGGTGGGCACTATGTGCACCAGGAGCTCAAGGTCAGCCTGTGCAACAGAGACGATATCTCAAAACAAAACAAAATTCTCAAATTGATCTGCTCAGTAATTCCAAAATGTGCCTTTCAGAGGCTGGGGATGTAGCTCAGTGACATAGCATTACCCGGCATCTAACGAGGCCCAGGGATCAAACTCCAGCACTGAAAAAAAGAAAAACCAAAACCCAAAATGTGCCTTTTACTTGCAATTTACTGTCTACTCCTGTTATCCCCTAAGATCTACCTAGTGCTCTCCTTTCCAAAATATTTTTTTTTTTTTTCCTTTTTGCAGTGGTAGGGATGGATCGCAGCCAGGTCTCACACATGCTGAGAATACTGTACCACTGAGCTACACCCAAGCCCCCTTTCCAATCATAAAACCTAGTAAGGCCTGTTAAAATCCTACATAGTCTAAAAGGTCTTTGTAGAAGTTTCGTTCCTACAGTTATCATACACAAATAGTATTTTTTCCGCCAGAAATAATGTTTACTGGGTCTTGTGTCAATATATAAAATCTTCATTAATTCACGATGTGCACATACATTTCATTAGTGTTATAACTTAGAATGAAGCTACCATAAACCTTATTCCTAAGAGCCGGGAACAAAAAAAACTAAGGGGCAAGATTACATGTATTTCCAAGGCAAAGGTTTCAACTCCTACATCATAGAAAAAGACTAGGGGATGTGAGAGGGAAGAGACAGGGACAGAAGTTGGTTGAAAGAAAATGAAACATGTAATCTGGGGCAATGGGAAAAAAAAGGAGAATTTCATTCTGCTCTACCTAAATGGAAAAGACCTCAACAAAGATGAAGGATCAAGCACAGATCGTATTTACAGGAGCTAGTCAGTAGACTAGATGAGAAAACCACTGTGTTCCCAAAACATTAAATTAAAACAAACTTTTAGGTAATCATCCACAAAATTTTTCTATTGGATTTGATAAGAGACAAAACAATTTCCTTTTCTTTCATTTACCTCCTTCTTTTCTTATGAAGGTGCCAATGACTAATAGGAGAAGCCCAAAATGAATAGAAGCACTGTGGAATACTGAAAAGACTTAAATAATTCAAATGGAAAATATGGTCTCTGAATAATTACAATTTCTTATACCTCAAATCTAATACTGTATGTGTTTAAAGTGTACTCATTGCAATACATTTTAAAAGACTTAAGATACACTATCATTTTGAAAATATACTTTTGGTATAGTATATGAAAGACACAGAATTCAGTTTTCAAAGAAAACTCAAAGCATATTTGAGAGTTTTAAAAGAATAAACCCATGTTAATATTTCTTTACAGAATAATTATAATACTTCAAATTCCAGGCATATTGTTTTAAAGATGGGTCTTATAAGCAAGTGATTATAAAAGCTGCTATGTTTAAAACTGTTTTCTTATTGTTTCATACATTTTGCCAAAATATATGTAACAAAAAATTATTATTTTTTGCCAAAAGCACCTCAGCAACTGAGTTCTAGTCATCAACAATTTTTTCACAGATACTATTGTCCAATTACTTGTCATTTTATACTTCTACTTAGTGTTCATCACATGGCTTCCCAGGGTACAGCTAATAGCACTAAAAAATCTTAAGTATAACTACTACTATTTCTCAATATGTACGTAGAGATTTTATATACACACACATACACACACAAATACAGTATCATAATTGCAATTTTTTTCCTTGAACTATTTACCTTTTGACCACCTGGAGCTTCAACTGTATGATGTTCTTTCAATTTTTGTTCTTGTTCCATTATGTCTTTCAAATGTTCATTGACCTTAAAATATAAAAACATTAATTTGAACTTGTAACAATAAAATAACATATACCTTCAAAATGCCTGCAGTCAGATCTCTGATGTCAAGTATGAATACCAAAGAAAATTTCATTTTCACAAATACATAAAAAAACCTTACAAGTGGCTTTTTTGATATTCTAAAATGAATTTCTCAAATACTGTATGACAGAAATTGGTTACAGTGCTAGAGAAAAAAAGGTACTCAATAATACCAGTTTCAGTGTTAAAAAAGCAAAATAATACTTCAAGTAAAAATTTTACAATCTATTATAAGACTAGTAAATGAAAATTATTGTCACTAAAATTAACTGTTTTATTACCAACAGAAAACACTGTGAATCAAATTCTTACACTGTGCTTTCACAGACATGACCACAGATCATAGGTGTTAGTGCAATCATAAGTCCATAGTTAAAAGACATGCAAAATTTTTGCATGACAACTTCTTGGGGAAGAATGCCTAATTTAATACCTATCAGGCTACCCAAGTAGCCCATAATCCAAAAACGTTAAGGAACAGTGTAGTTAGTGCAAAAACTTCTTTTTAGGCAGACTTTAGAGCTGGGTGTGGTAGTCTACACATTTAATCCCAGCACAAGGGAGGCCGGGGTAGGAGGATCACAAGTTCTGGGAGAGCTTGAGCTACAATGAGAATTACTGAGTTCAAGGCCAGCCTGGACTACACAGGGGGACCTTGTCTCAAAACAAAAACAAAAACAAGAAAGAAAAAAGATGGCTTTAGACATTATTTTGGATTTCAAGATAATGATTTTAAAAGGTCAGCCCAGTAATACTACATAAAACTTTAAATTTATTGATAATGGCACTTTAGAAAATATCAATGCCACTGGCTACTCCACTTTTTTCTGGCATGTAAGAATTTTCTTTTATTTCTTTAAACTCAGTTCTTACACTGTAACTTTTCTAATTATATTTTACCAGGCATGTCTAAGTGTTCCTAGTAGTCTGACATGGTACCAAAATTACCAGTATGTACGGTGGTAATATATGTGTTACAAGGGATCTTACGAATTCCATGCATTTTAAAGCATTTTGGACTATTTACCAAGGAAGGGAAAAGAACTAACTTCCTTCTTTTCCTTCTTTTTCTCTCTCCCCCTCCTTTCATCCTTTCCCTTCCTTTCTGCATGTATATTTTTATTCCTGTTTTTAAGTCAAAGAAATATATATGTATTTTGTTTGTTTGTTTTGGACAGGGTCTCGCTTTATAGTACAGGCTGGCCTTGAACTCACTATGTAGCCCAGTCAGGCCTTGAACTTGTGGAGACCCTCCTTCCTCTGCCTCCCAAGTGCTGGGATTACAGGTGTGCACCACCATGCCCGGCTCAAAGGAATACTTTCTAATTCACTGACAGGTAGTTGTAATCAATCTGCCAGGCTGGAAATATCTTCATGATTTAAAAAAAATTTTTTATCTAACTCTGTCCAAAAAGCAAACCTGTCACAAATTAACATCTTAAAGCATTATTCATTTACTTGTTCACAATTCAATAGACACTTACTGATCATGTGCCAGACACCGTGTTAAGTGGTAAGAGATATAACAGAATACATACAAAGTCAAAATGATCCTTGTCATCATGAAGCAGGGGAGATGGGTGGGGATGGCAAAGGGAGAGTATAAGTGAACAAAAAGGTGAGCAGTAAAGAATGGGAGCAGGGAAACCTATTTGAGAAAAGATGGTTGTATCAGAAAAGGCCACTGCTGTGGTCTTGAATGTTTGGGCCTCAAATTAATACACTGGAACTTAATGCCCAGTGTAGAAGTCATCAGAGGTGGGGCCTTCTGAGAACTGATTAAGTCATGAGGCTTCAACCCCATGAATGGTATTAGTGTCCTTACTGAAAAAGGTTGAAGGAAGAGCCCTGGCCCTTCCTGCATGTGAACATGGACACTGCAAGCTTTGAAGAGGACAAACACTAAGCAATACTGTAATACTGGCACCTTGATCTCGGACTTCCTAATTCCAGAACTGTCAGAAAAATTTTTGTTATTTATCGGTTACCCAGTCTATGATATTTTTTTATAGCAGCTGGAACAGACTTAGCCTTACTTTTAGGCATAACTTTAAGCTGAGACCTAGAAAGAAAAGAAGCTAGCCGTGATAAGAATAGAGAAAACAGTATTTCAGACAAAGAATAACAAACACAAACAAAGGGCCTGTCGTGGGAAAAACATCTGGTGTGCCTGAATGAGTGAAGAACAATGTCACACACACACACACATTCTCTCTCTCCCTCTCTCTCTCTCTCTCATTCTCTCTCCCGCTCCCCCCAAAAAAGAGGACTTACAAGATGAGGCCACAAAGAGAGGTAGGACCAAATAATGTAAGGTTAACACATTCATTATTTTTGTGTATCTTTGCATGATTTAATCCTTTAATATAATTCTATCTTCTGTGATTTTGCTTTTTTTAAGTTTAAATTCATTTTAGCCAATATTGCTGATAACTTAGCCACATTACTAACAGTTTTCCACGGTAAATTTTTTTTTAAACTTCTGGAGGCATTATTCAGGAGAAAAAAAAAGGTAATCAGGTTAGGATGAGCCATACTAACTGCCTGTTTGTGGGTAGAAAATATATACTAAATTTGAGAGACAAGGATAAAGTCATAATGAGAATAAATAATGAAACTGGGGTTGGTAGAATGGAGCAAGGAAAAACAAATAATGAGGTTCAAGTTTAATTAAGTATTCGAAACTTATTCTAAAACCTGAATAATAGGTAGATATGGCTGTATAAAAATGACAGTCCTAATTAAATAATTTCCTTATCTTTGTGTAGATTTCCAAAGTTCTAAAATGTCTAGATTAATTCTGTAGCTTAAACTGTCTTTTATTTAGTCAGTGTTTATTAAGTATCATCTCTGCCAAACACTGTGCCAGTCTAGACCTACAAAAAACAGGGTCATAGTACCCATACTTTATACAGACTATTCAAGCAGGGAACACAGCATTAAAAAAATTAAGTGGTTCAGCAAAGTAATTAGAAACTGTGAAGACTGCTATATAAGAAACAGTGTGTAAGAGTAGAAAATAAGGGTTGACAGGTGCCTACTTTAGACAGGGTGTGAGGAAAAAGTGCTATCCAAGCTGAGAAGTGATGGAGCAGAAGCACCAAGCCATGCAGAAAGCTGGGAGATGAGCAGCCCACGAACGGGAAACGTCATGTTCAACGGTCCAGAGGCGAGAAAGGCCATACAGCTGGAATGAAGTGAGAGAAATGAGAAAGAAGAACAGTGGCTGTGAGCCTGAGATGAAGAAGTACATAGGGTCAGATTAGACGGTACTTTGTAGGTCATGGTCAATTTTACTTTTTAAGTGCAAAGTGAAGCCACTGAAGAGTATTAAGCAAAGAAATGACATGGTCCAAGCTACACTGTAAAAAAAAAAAAAAAACCCAACAAAAAACAAACAAACAAAAACTTGGAGCTTCCAATTCTGCTAATAATGGAATAGCGTATATTACACAAAGCCTCCCAGAGACTACGATTATAAACTCTGGGGAAAAAAAGCAGCCTGAGGGTAGCCCAGTAGTTGAGCATGTGCTTATTATAGCATGTACAAAGCCCTGGCTTTGATCCTCAGCACCAAATATACGTATTTTATATATACATACATATATGTATATAAAAACCAAGTGTCTGGAGATACTGGCAAGCAACCAAAAGCATGCAGAAGCAGGAAAGGATTCAACCTTAGAAAGAATAAAATACACATTTATATGGCCTGCCCCACAATTCATATAATGCAGAGGGACTAGAACTCAAGCAGAGAACTACAGTAGCCTTTTGGTGTCTTGAGGAATCAAAAGAGAAATCTCACACTATCAGAGAAGCTGGATATTGAAGGACATCCTGAGAAGACAGAATCACAAACTGGGGAGACTCAAAATCTGCATTTAAACTAACAGATTAAATGGTTGAGCCTTGAACTATGCCTGTATAAGAAGGACTCTAAGTAGCTGAAGGAGAAAACAACTGCTACGAGCTTGAAGAATCTGCCATTGCAGGAGAGACAGGTTGGCGTTCAAATCTCACCAAGTGAGGAAAGCTTGTAAACACTTCCGGTTTTTCACTGAAAGTTCAGAAGAGCTGCTTTTCCTTTAGAAGTAAAGGCTGAGTAGCATACCATAGGAAGACCAGCATAGGAATGTTTACTGCAGCACAATATACAATAGCCAACTATGGAGCAGCAAAGACTGAATTCAAGGTGCCATCAACAGATGAATGGATTAAAAAAAAATGTGGTATGTATACACAATGGAGTATTATTCAGCCATAAAGAAGAATGAAATTATGTTATTTGCAGGAAAATGGAGGGAACTGGCGATCACATGTTAAGTAGAATAAGTCAGACTCAGACAAATATCACATTTCTCCTAATATGTGCAAAGCAACAACAAAAAACATAAAGATGACATGAAAGTAGAACTCAGACTATTAGTAGATAAGGAAGAGGAGGAGAGGAAGGGAGTACAAGGAGGGTAATGGGGGATGGATGGTGTCAAAATATTTACATGTATGAAAAAAGAAAAAAATTAAGATTAAAATGGAGAGAATGAAAACAAAGTGTCAAGATGTTAACAACTGGTGACTCTAGATGAAGCTTACATCGGTGTCTGTTTACCTATTAAATTGCCTATAGATTTGACATGTTTGAAAATTAAAAAGTTGGGGGGAAAACAGGTTAGCCCCTGTGGAAGAGAAATTAACAAGGAAGAAAAAATATAGTAGTAGTAGCAGCAAAGACTGAATTCAAGTTAAGGGCAGAAAGGTACCCACTGGATTTGTCAGTATGGAAGTCTTAATTGACCAACTTAAGAACAATTTCAGGGTAGAAATAGGGAAGGGAGAGAAAGCAGAGAAGTTTAATGAACAACTATGTAGCTCTTTTGAGAAGTTCTGTTGTTTCAAGAAATAGAATTGTATCTGGACAGGAAAGTTTTGTTTATAAAATGAGAAATATAGGAGCAAGTTTGCAGTCTTTCAAGAATGATCCAACAGGGAGCAAGAATGAGATGAAGTGGGAGAGTAAAGGAACTTAGGGTGAACCATAGACCAGCAACATTAACATCACCTGGAGTTTGTTAGCAATGCACACTCTCCAGCTCCACCCCAGACCTACTGAGTCAGATCTTGAATTTTAACAAGTTCTCAGGTGATTCTTACAAACAAACTTCAAAAGGAATGAAGCAGAGAAATAATGATCATGAAAAAGCAAAGAAAGAGGAGCTCTAACGCAACAAGTAGTAGGGAACTTGCCTTTGACAGGAAGGGGGAAACTTGCTCCATTCTAACAGTAGAAGAAAAAAAAGTGCGAGACAATGAGTGATGATGCATAAAAATTTACATATACGATAATTCTCACCTAATGGCACCCCATCTCTGGTCTCAAAAAACGGATGAGGCAAGCAAGGTGAGCTGACAGTAATGGGGGAAGAAGGGTAAGAAAAAGCCTGGGTATTAGACAAAAAATGAAATTGTCATTTTGCAGGGGCAGAGCCGACTTCTCAGGGTCAAACTTCAGACTACCAGTTGAATGGCCGCTGTTTATTTGAAATTTGTGCTTAAGAATTCAAAGTGAAACCAGCTTCTTTATGTAAATTCTTCCAACAGCACATCTCTATAGTTGCAGTTAGAGATAAGATGGGTAATTGAGCTCAATTATCAGAGTCATTACCAGATGAGTAATAAGAAGGGATGAAGAGACCGAACTGAGAAGATTTGTAAGAATCTAAATTCAAAAAAGAGAATGTCAAGTTCATTGAGATTGTAAGATATTAACAAGCTCAATGATTTGGAAGTTATGATGAAGCTGAATATTTTTGTTTTTGTTTTGTTTGGTTGTTGTTGATTAACCCAGGGCCAAATGCATGCCAAGCACATACTCTATCAAAAGGTGTTTTTATCGCAAGCACAAGGCCCCGAGTTCAATCCCCGGTACCAAAAAAAAAAAAAAGGTGTTTTTAATAGTGGGGAATTTAAAGCAAGTGAGCTGGAAGGATAGGACGAATTGTTCAAGAATGGGAATGAGATATGAAGGTCACAGTTTCTGATGATGAATAGGTACGTCTATGATGTGAGCATGATTCTCTACAGCTGAGGAGCAATGAAGAAAATATCACTAAATATGAAGAAATAAAGGAACTCAGGGGCCAAGTATTTAATGTTCCTTCTAAATTATTGCTGATACTATGAATGATGATTATAGATATGAGTGTTTTTATACATTCAGCTTCTTATGACAAGCTTCATGCAAGCATTCAAGGAAAGATAACTGAAGCTCTCATCTCCTTTATTTTATTTGCTTCTTTAGTTTTTTGAGACAGGGTCTCACTATGTAGTCCAGGCTGGTTTTGAACTCACTGTATAGCCCAGACTGGTCTCAAACTCATGGTGATCCTCCTGCCTCAGGCTCCAGAGTGCTGGGACTACAGGCGTGTGCCATCACACCCAGCCAAGTGGGTGCTGGGGATGGAACTCTGGGCCTTGCACTTGCTAGGCAAATGCTCTACCACTGAGCTAAAAACCCGCCCCATGTAATCTCTTTTAAATCTTGCCTACAAATCTTATTTATTTTCTCTGGGTAATAGTTGTAAATAAAAGTGGATGAAGACAAACTGACGAAGGAGTGGTAAACTGACATTTAAGCAACTTCAAAGTAAAACTCAAAACTTTGCGGGGGGGGGTGGGTTGAAATCAATATAACTTTATGCAACTTGGTCAAGTAAAGTGCAGGCGCCCTTAACTGGAAGTGTATAAAAACTATTACACTCTTGGGTTAAAAAATATTTATTGAACATGCACTGTATACAGTTCAATTCTAAGAGCTCTGAATTTTGTAAAAATGTGATATAAACTATATCGGTCATTTTAAGTACAAGTATGAATACTGCTGAGAATATAAAAATCTATTTTCATTATTTTAAAGTTGTTTTTAAATCAAAAAATTTAAGTAAATCACACAACTTCAGCTTTCACTTTGAGTAATGGAGTGGCAATGTTTAATTTAGGATCTCAATTTTTTCTGGTTATCAGATTCATTTTTACTCAAGTAAGTAAGTATAATCCTACCTTATTTATCCAGTACATGACAGCATCCTCGATATCATAGGGCAGCTCTGTGGCTTGGAAAAAAGCTGAATACTGCTGAGCACACGCAATCACTTTTTCTATACTGACCATTTCTACAGTATACGCCATCATCAGGGTGTCGACCATGGCCAGATGTGCACTCTGCGAATACAAAAGGACAAAGAGTGTAAAAAATTACACTCAGAAATTGCTGTTTATGTATTTTAAAGTGTTAACATCTCCTAACATCAGTAAAATAATGCCTATAGAAGACTGGCCTTAATAAGAAAGCGTAAGTGTTGCATGCTAAAGATAGCTAACTGGACAAAACTAATTTATTCTTTAAACATTTATTGAGGGTCTATGTTAAGATACTCATTAGTTGTTAAAATGCTTCTTTTTGTATTTTTTTATGTCACAGTAATTTACTTTTATGTTGTTACAATACAATTTACAAACTTCAGAATCACCTCTGATAGGCTTCTCTTACTTTTCACATTCACATAGTAACAATTAATAGATTCTACTACTAAAGTATCTCTCAGATCTATTCTCTTAATTCTGATTGCCACAGTCCCAATTCAGACATTTCTCACACCTGAACAAGACAAAAAGTTTTTAACTGATTTTCCTCTCTCCAATTTCTTTCTCATCTAATTCATCCAGCACAGGGTGTATTCCCTTGTGCTTTTTAAAAAACATACAAAATTGTTATATGGTGACCAAAAACTTCCAAACACTTTAAACATACATCAAGTAGAAGCACTCCTCTCTCCCAGTTCTACTTCCCCAGCAATATCTTTAGTTTGGTATATTTTCTCACCGAAAGAGTTAATGCACATCAAATGCATGTAACATTCACATTGTTCCCTATCTTCGGCATTCAAACAATGCTACAACACTGTTCCTCCAAGGATAATTCTTAGTTGTGGGGTCCAAGGGTTAACATATTTTAAATTATGATTATCACCAATCTTCTCTCTAGAAAGGTTATAACAACTTTATCTCTCACCAAGAATGTATCAGCCTATACATTCCCCATTTTGCCAATGTCTCCCTTTTTGCCAACACTGTGTATTAACTTTATCCATACAAAGGTTAAAAAATCCCACTCTTGTTTGACTTTACAATTGCCTGATTATCACTGAACATCTTTTTATGTGGTTAGTAATCATTTGTATGTTATTTGTTCTTTAAAAAAACAAAAACTGTCTACTTATATCTTTTGCCTGTTCCTCCCTTTAGCACGTTCATGTTCTTCAATTATTTTGTAAGAGCCCATCACATACTAGTTACATTAGTCCTATGTTATTCAGGTAGCAAATACTTTCTCCAAGCTTTTCTGGGTAAAATCTGTCAATCACAATGTTTTCCTTTGAGGTTTTCAAATTTATACCAAGTTTATGAAGGTCTTCTTCATCTTAAGAATATAGAAATATTATTTTCGACTTTTCTATTAGTTTAAATCCATCTGGAATTTACTTTTGAAGACGTTATAAACTTAGGACTTGATATTTTTCCAACAGAGACTGCATCATCATTTTCACATAACATCTACCTCAGTTTTCACATAAAAAAGTCCAAACTCCCTCAAAGAAATAAAGCTCTTTCTTATTAACTATTTTATACCTATCAGTCTAGTCTTGTAACCTACCATTTGCTCCCCCAATCTATACTTCTTTCAAAGCAGCCACATGAGACTGCTGTTCTTCAAACCCACCTCCAGTTTCCAAGCTTCTGTGCCTTGACTTGTTGCCCTCCCTACAACACAAATGAAGTCCTGTCACTGGTTGCAATGTTACTCTCAGTGTGAAACCTTTCCTACTCCCTTTCCATTCAAAATGACTCATTCTTCTTAAAAACTCAGAGCCTTATAGAATATTGCTTATGCTTGTATTAAACTCCAAATTATCCAAAGTAGGGCTTGAGCACAATATGTTGAAACAGTTCCCTGAAAATGCTAATGAACATCCAGGGTTGAGAACTACTGAATATCTCAACTGTATACAGTCACCTGCAAACAACTCTGTATCTCTGGGCAAAAAATAAGACTTGAGGGCAAGGACATTATCTTAGTATCTTCCTATTCTCTACATCTAACGGCGTACCTGGAAACCCGCAGGAGCTGGAGACAAAAGCAAGGAAGGAAAGAAGTTAGCTTGTTGGCTACTATAAACTAAAGGGCTAACATAACTCTGGAGGGTGGGAAGTAGATTCTGGCTATATTAGGATGTAAGTGCAGTTTCTAGAAAACTTAGTAGTACAGTGGTATCTCACTATTTGTCATTAATTGGTTTTAGGAAGTACAAGGAGTACCAAAAGTGGCCAGTACCAAACTGTTCTGGCTGGAAATGGTAGCAAGTTGCAAGGCAACTGACACCAAAAAGTTCTAGCTTGGATGTTGAGTGTCAAATAAATGATGAGTACTAGTATAAAATTTTCTAGTCAAAATGTGTAGAGTACCAAATTTGATGAGCTTGAAAGCAGCTGAATACCAAGGTATGACTGTATTTAGAGGAAGGCAAATGCCTTGTCTGAAGCAAAACTCTTCATATTGGCAATCATAAAGCCAATAATGGCTTCTACTTATGAAGTAACACACGCCAAATTATTGTCCTAGGTATGTACCTTATTAATATATTAGCTCTTCCTATTCAAATCTGTTTTGAAATGAGGCTGGAGAACACAGTAAAACATACTTTCCATAATCCTCAGTACTCTCTGAAGGAAGGATCATTGACATTTTAGTTGGCTGTAGTGGTGCACACTACACTAGTAGCCTCAGCTGTCTGGGAGGCTGAGGATCGCTTAAGCCCAGGAGTTTGAGGCCAACATGGGGCAACACAGCAAGACCCAGCCTCTTTTTTTTTTTTTTTAATAGTTTTATACATGAAGCAACTGAAGTTTGGACAATTAAGAAGTCTGTCCAAATCTATGCGCTCTTTCTACTGTACCACATCATCGGGAGGAATTAAGTCATTTAGGTATAAAGGAAATATATGTTTTATAAACAATAGCTATAATATCTAAGAAAGAAAAATAAACATCACTAATTATTTCAAATTAAAATCATATTTTCATACTCTATCTCCTTCATGAGGTCTTTTTTAGACTGCTACTGTCCTATCTTCCAATCCTTCCTTCAGACTCAGAGTGGCACATCCTCTCACTCAAATCATTTATCTCTGTGTGCCTCACTATTAGGAAAGACTGTCTTCTGAAAATTTGAGCATTATTTAGCTCACTGAGTTGGTGGACAAGGTAAGGTTTGTAGGCCAGAGTGCTCATATTTTGAAGACATTTTCAAATTATAACTATTGTTACATGTGTGCAGTTTATTCAAGACTGCGGTGTATATATAATGGACAAACTGAATCTTATCTAGAGGCGTAGAAGTGCTTATGTTAAGTGTGGAGGTAGTAAAATAACACTTTGTAAATAATTCTCATAACCTTTTTGCTAAAATTCATTACTGTCTTTAGGGAATGGACTTGTTAAACTATCTCTGTGAGCAATATGGTACTGTCTGTACTTGTTCAGTGGTTTGGAGGAGGTGGGAGGGAAGCAACTGCAAAAAGTAGTTGCATTTTTCTGTGGACACTTTCAGACACCATTTTTCTGTATGTTTTGTTTCCAAGTATACAGTATATATAGTGGATAAACAAGTTCAGATTTTGCAACACCAAGTCCCCAGATGTTAAAGAGGTTGTCAGTGTATGATAAAGTACCATAGATAGTAAACATAGTACATTTTGTGTTGACGTTAATAGAAAAGCTTGTCCTCTAAATGAATTTTGGATACGAATTTGTTCAACTATCTCTAAGCATTACATATCCCTGTATTTGCCCTCTGGGTTGAAGGCAGGGAGAAGGAAGTGGAGGAGGGAATAGTTCAAGTCCAAAATGGTCATATTTAGAAGACACCTCAGATTATAACCATTGCCACACGGGCAATTTTATGTACTCATGCTGTACATATAGTAGAAAAGTTCTTACATGAAAAAATGTAGCTCTGGATTTTTAGGAGTACCTGTTTTATTTAAAAGTAGAAATGGCAGAGTAACACTTCTCATAAATAGCTTTTAAAAACTGATGGGAAATACTGTGTTTGGAAACAGAATTGTTAAACCACCTCTGGGAAAAATATATATATATACTGTATATATGATCTACAAACAGAAACATAGTAAACTCAAGGCCCAAATCAATTTGGAGCTATTACAGCTCCAAATAAAATACATTTAACCCATTTATGTTGAAGATTGAAATTTTTTGAAATTTTTGCACAAAGTTCACATATATTACCTAGAAAAATTCAAGGACCAAGAATTTGAAGACAACATATTCATAATATACCACTGTTACGGGTGTTGCACAAAGTGATCACTAAGCACTGCAGGAGTAATTTCTTACCCAGTGCATTAAGATCAGAATAGTAACAATAACTAACATTGAATGTTACATACCACATACTGTGTTCAGCATTTTATTGTCATGAACTGCTTTCACTATGTAAAGTTTTCAGCATTTATTGCTCTCAGTAACAAGTTTATTGCAACAACCCTGTGAGGTAAGATACAATTATTATACCTGGCTTACAGATGAGAACACTGGAACTGCAAGGAAGAAACGTAAGCATTTGAACCTGGAAGAACCCAAAACTCTGCACACCACATTTGCAGACTTAATCCCAGCTCCTACACTATGACTCCTAGTATTGCAGTAGGAGGCAAGAGCAGCAATGACAGAAGCAACAGTGTGCACTATGGCCACCAGGTGGCAGAGCAGAACATAACATCTAAGAGCAGCAGTACAAAGACTCACTCACTGAGCGTTACAGTATCTGCCATTTTAATGGGAAGGAAAAAGGAAGCTGGATTCCAAGGACTTTAGTTAGTAAAGAAATAGCATCCCAAAGCCAATATTACTTTTATATTTGTGTTACAAGTGTTATATTTTGTTATTTCCAACCAGTGGAGTCAAGGCAAAAATATGTATTATAAATGACAGTTAAAAATACCAGGTGTGCACTTAAGTGAAGTAAATCAGACACTTCTAAGTACATATTGAATTGTGTCTCTGCTATGAGAAACCATAAGGGTAATAAGGTCGGAGAGGTGTAATAGATATTATATAAAATGAAGATAATATTCAAAAGAGAGGAGAACTAGAAAGGGGGAAGAGGGAAAGAAAGAAGGGAAAAAGGAAAGAAAGAGGAAAGGGAAAAAAATGGGAAAATATAAATAAACCTGCTGTAAATAGGGAAGGGGGAACAGAAGGGAGGGGTGGGGAAAGGGGGGAAAACCAAGATACATCATGTACAGGTACAGAATAACCATGATGAATGTGAACATTATGTATACAATGTACCAATACATGTTCTTGGTTTAAAAAAAATTTTTTTTTAAAAAATGCCAGGTGTGGTGGCATACACCTATAATCCCAGAAAATCAGCAACCTGAGGCAGGAGAATTCCAAGTTCAAGGCCAAACTCGGCAACATGGTGAAATCCACCCATCTCAAGAAACAAAAAGGAAAATAGTGAAGGTTAGAATCAAGATTAAAGTTATTAAAGAAATGAGAGCTTTCAAGTACTATTCAAAAGTTTATTAGCCTCACAAATTAATAGGACAGAAATCCAACTATTGTTATATCTTAAATAATTCTTTCATCAGATTTAGACATAAAGCCAAAAATAAATTTCCTAAAACAACACTGAGTTTTATGTGCCATGTACTGATGCCGGCCCGGTATAGTGGTTAGAGAGTTCTTCTACATCCAAGTACAGTAGTACACCTCATGGATACGCAGGAACAAAGGCCTGGACTATGAACATAAAGTGTCTGAGTTACTCTGCTAAAGTAGCATATAGAACATATATGCACGAGAATGTTTTGTCAGAGTTAATTCCAGTTTTGGAAATTTTACGTATCATATAGCTTTATCTAAGTTTCATTCATCTTTAGTTACATGAAGATAAAAATAAAGTATCACAACCATACTGAGGCAATAATTATTTTACCAATGAGAAAATTAAGACTTAGATTATGTAATCTACATTTGGTCTACATTTGGTCAGAAGAATTAGAACTAAGATATAAAACTGAGATTTGTCAGTTGTCAAAGCTCATGCACTTACCATTACTCTATGCTGTCTCCAGGACTTTATAATATTTTTTTTACTATTATGTAATATTACTTTGTCAAAGTAAATAATGAATTATAACATTAAATTTTTATTTGTAAATTCTGATATTGACAATTCAGAGAAGAAAACCAGAGCTTCCAATCTAAAAACATTATGAAACTATCTTGGTTAAAATGACAGCTTTACCACAAGTCTACGAAGGTAAAAAGTCTTGCGACAGCCATTATAGTATGCTACTGTCCTCAGCCAAGACAGAGGTTGCTAAATGTTCGGTGTTCCTTCCTCCCCAGAATCAAGTGTGGTTCCCAGAACAAGAAAATAAATACTAAGGAGTTAAGCAGATTAAAAAGTAAAGGCTACCACTTAAATTATGAAGATAACTTTTAGATAATGCCATCTGACTCTTGCTTTTAGTTTACAGAACCAAGTATCATCAAACTGCAAGCCTCAACACCTTTCAGATTTGTCACAATACTCTTGCCTCTCAGTATTATGGGGATTTTTCTATAGAAATTATGCACAAAGCAAATTTCTGCCAATTGAATTAGGCCAATTTTCATTTTGCAATACAAATGCAAATATCTGACAGAACTACAGTTAGTTCTGGTTTTAAAAAGCGAGTCTGTGCTCGCTTCAGCAGCACATATACTAAAAAGCATGTCTGTTTCAATACAACTGATAAATGTGAGAAGACTTTGAGCATAACAAATTTTATGTTTACTTATACACAGCTTTGTTTACTGGAAACACAAGGTAAATACAGAAAATTATACCCAGATGTACTGAGACATGTAGAATTACACAAAATACCCATCTCAGACACCTAACACGTACTTCAGGTCATCATGTAATATGAGCCTCATTCTCATATGCTGTTATACCTTTCCCCGATGTTACCACTTCCCATCCTATTTCATGTAACTACTTCCGCATTTCACTTGCATGGACTGGACCTTCTAAAGCATGAGCCAAAATAAACCTTTTCTCTTTATACATTAATTACCTCAGTTATTTTGTTATACTGACATAAAGTTGACTAACAGCACCAAAAAGAATAAAATTCTTTGGAATAAATTAAACAGAGTGTAAAATTATATTCTGGACACCACAAAACGTTGTTGAAACTACCTAAAAAAAATGAAGACATCCTATGTTCATGGAATTAGAAGAATCAATACTGTCAAGATGCTGGCACCTCCCCAAATTTATGTTCAGATTAATGTAATCTCTGTCAGGATTCCAGGTAGTTTCTTTGTACAGAACAAAAGGTTGATTTTAAAATTTAAGGGAATGCCCTGTGGGAGCAGGCAGGCCAGCATCAGATGAATGGCATGCCTTCCCCATGTAGACAAAGGCAAGCAGCAGCCCCTGATACAAGGGTATGACCACCCACAAACTCCAAAACAGCTCTATATTTACTTCCCCCTGGCAAGGGGGCAGCAGAGACAAGGACTAACCAACCACACTGATTCTAGATGAGGAAAATTCCAGGGGAGAGAAGGGAGCAACCACACTCCATATCTGTGAACAATAAGTCTGAGAGCCGCTCCTACCTCTGCCCTGTGGCCTACATCCAGCAGAGATCAGAGGGCTAACCATGTTCCCCATCTACCAATGGGAGCAAGGACACCCCTTGGCTTGGACAGTAACCAGAGTCTGGAGGGAAGGGACAGAGGGGCCTCTGGAGCAGGGAGGCACCTAAACAACCATAGGCCCTAAAGCTACACATAGAATATCATCACTGGTTGGAGCCCAAGACCTCATATCTTACAAAGAAACCACTCATTCAAAAACAAAGGAAATTTTTCTTTGACTCGGTCTTTTTTTTTTTTCTTCCTACCTATCTGTTATTATTTTTATCTTTCCTTTACTGGGTTTTTTTTTTTTTTAGGGGGTTAGTGTTTTTTCTCCCTTTTTTCCTCTTTTAGTTTCTTTTATCTACTTTTCTTTTTTTCCTTTTAACCTTTTTCTCTTATTTCCTGGTTTTACTGTTTATCTTTTTTCTTCTTTCCTGTAACTTTCCTAATACTATTAATTTCCTTTTACTCCTTGATAGAACTGCCTATCTCTTTTTCCTCTCCCCCTTTTAATGTCCCATTTATTTTTCCAATTTTGCTTTTTTCATTCTCTAGTTTCCCAACCCCTCTATAGTGGCACCTCGGTTCATGAACTGGATTCTTCCCACAATTCTGGTTGCAAACCAAGTTGGGTAAGAACTGAATCAAATTCAATGTTGACCTTATGGGGAAATTTGGTTCTGTTCTCGTCCAGTTCGGCTTGTGACCAGAATCATGGAGAGAATTGAGTTTGTGAACCAAGGTACCACTGTACGTTTACTAGTATAACTACTACGCTTTATGAATCTCTAGATAGCTAGTTAATGTTATGCTACTGTTGTTGAATACTGTTCCTATTGTTAATAGAGGTAAAATTATTCCATTTATTACATATTTACTGTAGGTCAATATTTGATTTGTCTTAATGTTCATAATATAATTATAGATCTCTTTTCTATGGTTAAGGATGGTACTTTATTGGTCCTTAGGGTGTGTCAATATTCACTTTGACGCTATAATTGGTGCTGATTTTTATTAATATAGCCAACATGACATAGTTGTTACTGTTAACTGGTATTTCTTGGATCACCTTGTGGTAAATAACAGTACTGTGGCACGTTCCTGTAAAACTGGGTACTGGGCCTAATACGCTACAACCTCCCATTCCAAATAAACAGAGGTGCTGGCTCCTGAGAAAGAGACAAAGACAAATAGTTAGCCATGCCCAGTGGACACCACTGAAAAGGAGACGTTAACTAATGAGGTCTGCATACCAGAAACAAAGCTTTCCACAACATCAACCCACAGGTCTTAACATGAAACAAACAAATCAACAAACAAGAAATACAAATATGAGAGGATAAGCCAAAACAATGCCTCCAAAAACTCCCAAGTTCCTCAAAGCTGATCCACAGGGCATAATGGGGAGGGACACTAAAAGCCACACACCTGAATTATTCAAAATAGTATCAGGGGAGATAACAAAACAGATCAATTTGGCAAGCTCACAAAAGACAGAATAAGGTTAAATAAACACAATAAGATTAAATAAGCACAGTATTGCAAACAATCTGGTTCACAAACAAAAACATCTGGCAAAATTTTGTTTTTGTTTGCAAACTCTACATCGGGTGACAAACACAATAGCAGCCATCTTTCCTGCACAAACACAATGTGGCCATCTTTTCCAAAATTATGGAATGAATTAAGTTTGTAAACCAAGATACCACTGTGTAAAGAAAGAGATTATGAAGATTAGAGCAGAAATTAATGAAACTGAGACTTAAAAAAAAATACAAAGGATCGATGAGTCAAAGAGTTGCTCCTTCAAAAGAGTAAAGAAAAACAGACAGATCCTTAGCCAATTTGAGAAAAGGCTGAAACCAAAGCAATTAGAAGTGCAAAAGGTGAGATCACAATGGCACTGCTGAAATCAAAAAGATAAATAACAACTACTTTGTAAACCTGTAGACCAATAAATTGGAGAATTCAGAAGAAATGAATAGATTCTTAGATACATATGAATTACCAAAACTGAACCCTGAAGATTTAAAAGCTGTGAATCATCCCGTAACAGGCAATGAAATGGAAGCAGTAATAAAAAAAAACCTTATCAACTAAGAAAAGCCCAGGTCTGGATATATTCACTACTAAATTCTACAAAAACTTCGGGGAAGGTCTAACAATATTCCTTAAGCTTTTTAATGAAACTGAAATGGAAGGAGTACTCACAAAGTTATTGCTGGAAGTTACTATTGCCCTGATCCCAAAACCAGACAAGGATCCAACCAAAACAGAGAACTACCATAATACTTCTGCTCCTGAATACGTCTGTTTACAAACAATTTGGTTTGCAAATAAAAGCATCAGGCAAAATTGTGATTCTGTTCACAAACTCCACATCCAGTGATAAACATGACCACAGCCATCTTCTCCACACAAATACAAATGCAGCCATTTTCCCCAAAATCATAACACAAATTAAGTTTGTAAATTGAGGTACCACTGTATAGACCAATCTCTTTAATGAATATATGCAAAAATCCTCAACGAGATATTTGCAAACAGAATGCAACAAATCATCTAAAAGATTATGTATCACAATCCAGTAGGCTTCATTCCATGGATGCAAGGATGGTTCAACATGGACATCAACAAATGTAGTACATCACATACAGAGAAACACAAAAATAACAGAATCATCAATAGAAGCAGAAAAAGCCTCTGACAAAATCCAACATACTATACTTCCAAATATCTTTCAGTAATCAGTAAATCACTAACTTGTAATCAATTCAAAAAAAATCTAACATACTTTCATGATTATACTTAATAGGTATAGAAGGATCTTCTCTTAATCTGCTAAAAGCCATTTATGACAAGCCGACTGCCAACATCATATTAGATGCAGGAAAACTGAAAAGCTTTCCCTCTAAAAATCAGGAACAACACAGGATGTCCACTATCACCACTCCTATTCAACATAGCACTCAAAACATTAGCAAGGGCAATTAGGCAAGAAAAAGAAAGAAAAGCCGTATGAGTAGGAAAGGAAAAAGTCAAACTCTCATTATTTGCAGATGACATGATCCTTTACATAGACAACCCCCGCAAAATCACCAAGACCAAGAATAACCAAATTCAGTAATGTAGCAGAATATAAAATCAACACACAAAGATCAATAGTGTTCCTGTACATTAATAATGAATCTACTGAGAAAGAAATTGGTAAAAAATACTATTCACAATAGCACCAAGAAAAATTAAATACTTAGGAATTAACCTAACTAAGGAAACCAAAGACCTCTACAACAAGAACTGCAGCACTCTGAAAAAGAAAATTGAAGAGAACATTAGAAAATGGAACAATAACCCCTGTTCCTGGATAGGCAGAACCAAATATAGTCAAAATGCCCATACTTCCAAAATTGATATAGAAATTTAATGCAACCCAAACAAAATATCAACAGCATTCTTCACAGAAGTGGAGAAAACAATCCTAAAATTCATATGGCACCAGAAGAGACCCAGAATGGCTAAAGCAACCCTGGGTAACAAGAGCAAAGCAGCCCGCATCACAATCTCCAATTTGAAGTTACATTACAAAGCTACTGTGACAAAAACAGTATGGTGTTTGAGGCACAGCAACAACATGGGATTTAGAGAAAATGAACCACTAGGTCTCTGCACTGGTATGGCTGGGCTTATTAGGTTTTGTTTTCTAAGGATTGGGTGTCATTTTCCTAAACTAGTAAGAGATTCCCAACAGTAATCATTGAAAATGAGCAGAACCTTACTGGGAGAGTGAGATTTCTCAGAGTTAACACTAGCCCATGAAGGTAGGGGAGTGTGGAAAATGTTTTTGCAAAGTGTTTTAGCAAAGGGAGGTCCACACACAGGACAGGCAGCCAGGGTACCTGGAAGGGGCTGAGCCAAAGAGGGAGTCAAAAAGATTCAGTAGGGGCTGGGGATTTAGCTCAGTGGTAGAGCACTTGCCTTGCAAGTGTAAGGCCCCGAATTCGAATCCCCGAATCCAAAAAACAAAGATTCAGTGAAAGACGGAGATGACCAAGGCCAGGACACCCAGAGGCTCAGTGAACAAAGGCCTCATTAGATAGTCAGGGTTTTCTTGCCTAAAAATAAGATACTCATACCTCTCTAAAAAATGTCTTTGTTCTGTTTAAAGTTACAAGGAATTGTGCTTGCAAAAACATGCTTACTACATACCTGAGCTCCTATGGGCCCATTTCTATGTGAAATTTTCCTGACTGTAACCCCAGAGGATGATCTCAACTTGGATGAGATGTAGTCATTTTTGTGTTTAAAAACCCCTGACAAAAAAAGTCCTTTTGGTAATCCTTTCTGGGCCCCTTCCCAGGGGACTGTTTGCTTTTGCTTTACTATAAGTATTTCTTTCTGATCTAGCTCTACAACAAATACTTTTGCTCAGCTCTCTTCTGACTCTCTACCTTGTAAGTCTTTCTAGGTTGAAAGAACTCACCAGCTGGAGAGTAAAAGTGGCACAAAAACAGATAAGACAGTCAAAGGAGCAGAGGATGCAGAAACAACCCCAAGCACGTTCAACTACTAGATCTTTGACAAAGGGGCCGAAAAAACACACACCAGAGGAAGGACAATCTCTTTAACAAATGGTGGTGGGAAAAATGGCTATCTACATATAGAGAAGACTGACTCTAGACTCATGTCTCACCATGTACTAAAGTTAAAATGGATCAAAGAACTAAAACAGAAACAACCTGCTGGAAGAAAAAATAGGTAAAACTCTTGAAATCAGACATCAGCAAGGCCTTTCTGAACAGAACTCCAGTTGCACAGGAAATAGTACTAAGAATCAACAAATGGGTTCATATCAAATTAAAAAGCTTCTACGCAGCAAAAGAACCAACAAAGTGAAAAGACACCTACACAATGGAAAAAAAATGTTGCCAGCTCTTTCTCAGACAGGAGATTAATATCTAGAATATATAAAGACTCAAATTTGCCCCCCCCAAAATAAAAGACCCAATCAAAAAAAGGGCAAGTGATTTTAATGGTTCACAGAAGTAGTAGTAAAAAATGGCCAATAATGCATGACGAAGTTGCTGGCCACTGGAGAAATGCAAATTAACACAACACTGACATTCTATCTTATCTCAGAAAGAATGGCCATCATCAAGAAATCAAATAATAACAAATGCTGGCAAGGTTGCAGGGAAAAGGAACCCTTCTATACATTGTTGGTGGGAATGCAAACTAGTACAATCACTATGCAAATCAGTATGGAGATTCCTCAAAAACTGAAACTAGAAATTCCATGTGATCCACGTATTCCCCTTCTAGGTATCTTCCGGAAAGAGTTAAAGACATCATACTGCCGGGTGTAGTGACACACACATCATACTGCTGGTTATGGTGGTGCACACCTGTAATCCCAGCACTTGGGAGGCTGAGGCAGGAGGATCACTGCAAGTTCAAGGCCAGCAAGGGCTACATAGTGAGTTCAAGGCCAGCCTAAACTTCATAGCGAAAGTCTGTCTCAAAGAAAAAAAAAAATTTTATACACACACACACACACACACACACACACACACACACACACACTCAAAAACAGAGATACATACATACCCATATTTATAGCAGCACAATTCATAGTAGCTAAATCTTGGAAGCAGCCTATATTGTGTGTTCATCAACAGATGAATGGATATAGAAAAATGTGGTATTTATACACGATGGCGTACTACTCTGCCATAAACTTAAGACATTTGTAGGAAAACAGATGCACCTTGAGACCACAATATTAAGTGAAATAAATCAGACACAGAAGCTTAAATATCATATGCTTTCTCTTAAATGAGAAACTCAAAGAGCAAAATAAAAAAGATAGATAATAGGAAGTAGAGAGAGAGATCTTTCTCAAATGGGAAGGAGATCAAGAGATGGAGAGAGGGGGCAGGGAGTGAAAGGAAAGAAGATAAAAAAGGAATTAAAATGTGTTATGTACATGGACCAGGTCCACAAAGAAATGCAAACACATGTACTGCAAACATGGATTAATAACAAAATAAAAAAATGAATAAAATTTAAGGGAAGTAGAGTATCAAAATAATCTTGAAAATGAAGAACAAAGGAGGAAAACTCACTTCCCAATTTTAAAACTTACAACAAAGCAACAGTAAATAAGACAGTTTGCTATGGATATAAGACACTGAAGACTAATGGAATAAAATTGAGAGTTCAGAAATAAACCCAATGTCTATGAATAAGTGCTTTATGGCAGGGGTAACAAGGCCATTCTATGAAAATGTCTAGTTCTTCAACCAACAGTACTAGAGCAAATGAACAGTCAAATGCAAAAAAAATGAAGCTGGATATAAGTATCACACCATACATAAAACTTAATGTGAACTAAAGACCCAAATAACTAACAGGAGCCAACACTATGAAACTCTTAGAAGAAAATACAAAGGTAAATCTTCATGATCTTGGATTTAGCACTGGAGTCTTAGATAGGACAACGAAAACAAACAGGGACTTAAAACTTCTGTGCTTCAAAGGACACTTTCAAAAGAATGAAAACATAACCTACTTAATGGGAGAAAACATTTATAAATTATATATCTGAAAAGAGGCTTATATCTAAAATATAAAAAGAACATGAGTTAATAAAAAGACAACACAATTTAAAAATGGACAAAAGATATGAATATGCTCTTCTCCAAAGATATACAAGATGGTCAATAAACACACAAATACACACACACACACACACACACACACACCATGCTGAAAATTATTAGCCACAGGAAAATGCAAATTGAAACCACGCTGAGATACCACTGCAAACCCAACAGCACTGCTATAAAAAGGAAGTCATAATAACGAGTATCAGTGAGGATGTGGAGAAATTGGAACCCTCATACATTCCTGATGGGAATGTAAAATGGCGCAGAGGCTGCGGAAAAGTTTGGCACTTCCTCAAAAAAATGAAACACAGTTACCATTAGACCCAGTAATTATACTACATATCCAAGAGAAATGACAACACATATTCACACAAAAATGTATACACAAATGTTCACAGCAACATTACTTGTAATAGCCAAAAAAGATGGAAGCAATTCAAACATCCACACAAAATGTGATACATCCACACAAGGGAATTTTACTTTGCAATAAAATGAAATGAAGTACTTACATATGCTACGACATGGATGAACCCAGGAAAGTATGCTAAGCAAAAGACACCAGTCACACACACATAATATATATGATTCCATTTATACTAAATGTCCAGAATGGATAAATACACAGAGACAGGAAGATTAGTGGTTGCTTAGAGCTAGGGGCGCAAAACAAGGAGGTGAAGGGGGAGGGTGGGATATAAAGTTTCTTTCTAAAGTGAAAAAATTCTAAAATTGTGGTGAGGGTTGTTCAATTTTATGAATATACTTTAAAACCATTGATTTGTACACTTTAAATGCTTGAATTATGTGGTATGTCGAATATATCTCAAACTATTACCAAAAAAATCATTTTATGATACTCTCTTCACAAACATAATACCTTGTAAATCGCCACTGACAGCTCGAAAGTAGGTTGCCATTACCACGTATCTGCAGAGTAACTTTATAATCTGCATGGTATCTTTATACTTCGAAGAAAGCAGTCATTTCTTTTTCTAGGGAGTGAGGTTATTGTAGATTTTAAACATGAATTAGAGGCAGGCATGGTGATGCACTCTCGTTATCCCAGCATTTGGGTGGATGACGAGGAAGACTGCTGCAAGTTTGAGGCCAGCCTGGGCCATTATACCAAGTTCAGGGCCAGCCCAGAATGCATACCAAGACCCTGTCTCAAACAACCAAAAAAAAGACGAGAAATCATCATTTGCTGGCTTCCATAAATTTGCATTTCTACATACCCTTAGCAGGAAACATTTACTTAGGACTCAAGGATGAAAATAAATACACTAAACTAAATCTGTAGTCTTTCCACAAATTTTATTTACTAATCTGCTTGGTCTTTTTTTTTTTTTTTATGCATGTTAGGCAAGCACTCTACTACTGAGATATAGACCCAAGTCCAAGTGAGTCATCATCTTTCTTTTTTTCTTGAAATCTTGTTAAACTGTCATGCTGGCCTTGAACTCAGAGATGCTTCTGCCTCAGCCTCCTAGAGAGCTGGGATTATAGGTACATTCCAGGGCATCTGGCTTTGGAGCCAACTAATTTGGATAAAATACTTTGCTTTTAAACATGATTGTCTGTTATGTTTCTTAGACATCCCTTAATTATTTCAGTAGCTAAAATCTTAAGAGTTCTACAGTTGGTATGAGAACAGAAATTTACCAAAAAAAAAAAACAAGTTTCCAATCATAATGTCTGTCCTTTTATATAAGGAAATCTTAGTATATCAAAAATCCAACCTATCAAAAGTGAGTTGGTCTAAGGAACAAAAAGCATGGACTTTAAAAATAAAGTGAGGCCAGGTGCGCTAGCAAGTGGCTGTAATCCCAGTTCCTGGGAGGCTGAAGCAGGAGGACTGCTTCGAGTTCAAGGTCAGCCTGGGCTACATGGTGAGGTCAAGGCCAGCCTGAACTACACAGCAAGACCCTGTCTCAACAAAACAAAACAAAACATAACAGTGAGGAATATACACTGAACAGCAAAAATTTTTACAACAAACTACAGGATTAGGGACTGTTGTTCGGACGTATTGATGTTGTAGCCCGTTTGCATTAAACATAGGCTCAAAGAGGGCCACTGCTGCTCTGCTGTACCAGGTGGAATGGTGAATGTGGCAGCCCTGGTTAACTTCCAAGAGATTCAAAATATCTGTCTCATGAGATTCCAAATCTTAAAACGATATGATGTGTCCATAAACAACTGTCCACACAAAACTAGTGTTTTCTATTTTATTTTAGGCTTCCCTTGTTTAATATATCAATGAAAAGCAAGTAAAAACGTATGATTATATGTGACTATTGTGATACTTAGCTGCTATTTAAGCTCAAATTTTTAGGGAACAAATGTACACGGGAACAGTTGAGAGTTCTATTTGTTCATATAAGCATAATGAATATCTGGTTTACTTTTGTCACTTACATTTAGCAAATTTAATCACAGTATTCAATGCAGAACTGTTTTCAAGATAATGTTAAATGAAAACCAATATTAAACTTTACCACAAACTTAAGATACACAAGCAACAGTACAGCTCAAACATCTATTAAAATGCAAGGCCCAGACCAATGGAACATTATTATGTCTCCCGAGCAGATCCATCAAATTCTCTGGACTCTAACCTCAAATGGCAAGTCAAATATTTTTAAATGCAGCCATTCTGAACAGACACAAACAGGAACTGCTATTTGTAGCCAAATGAACACAGTATACAAAGTAGTTTATAGAGTAAGGGTTCCAAATATGGCTGACCATCAAAAAAACCACAAACCTGGCCTCAAACCTTACAGACTGATTAATTAAATCCCTAAAGAGGGCCAAGAATAGTATACTAACAGGAATCTTGCCTTAAAGAGTTCTTCATAGCTGCAAGAGATTAGATTTTCTAATCAAATTAATCTAGAGTCAAAAGCCTTCAGGGACTTCCAGGGCCTACCAAATAAGTCCAAAATTATTTGCATAATATTCAGGTTCTTGAAGATTTTAAAATAATCACTCTTCCCAGGTCTATCTATTAATTCTACATGTAAATCCTGTGCCCTGACAGCACAGATTGAGAGCAAGTACTATTTAAGCAAAAAGTCAAGTTCAATCCTGACTTTAACTACTAATTTTACGTGATCTTTGATAAACCTCTAATTTCTTTTTGTTTCAATACCCTCATCTATAAAATGAAGTGATGATGATAATACAAGGCATTTGTGTCCTAAAAATAGTATGATTTATATCAAGAATAGGGCTAAGGATTATAAAAGTTGTTAGAATCAAAATAACAAATTTTTGTTGGGGCCTAAATAATTAAATAAAGCCAAGAGGTTATGAGGGAGAAGACTGAAATCACAGATACCTGACAAGAAAGATCACAAATCAATCATACCAAATACCATCATCTTACACACACACACACACACACACACACACACACACACACACCCTCCCAACATCTACCCAACAAAGACATCTACCCAACAAACTCTTTTTTTTTCACTCCTTTTTCTGCCTTGGCCTCTCAGGTAGTGGGAACTACAGGCACATGCCATTGCACCTGACCTAACACCATCTCTTTAATCTTGAGCTGATGTCACCCTCGTTACTGATTTTTGTAGCCAGAGATCAATGTTTCTACATATCTGATATAATCCTCTTTGTCTTTAAAAACTTTCCCTTGCCTCAACCTCCTTGAATATGCGTATAATTTACTATGGAATGGATTTCCCATTGCAATGCTGCTCCCAAGTAAACTTGATTAACCTTTTAAGAATCTTGGTATGCTATTTAGAGTGACTCATTAATTGTGTGAGTCATTGCTAAAGTTAAAAATACTGAAACATCAATTGCTGAGAATAAATATTAGCACCCTTGGCTTCTTAAATTCTCCAGTACAGACAATATATTTGGGTCTATTATTTTGACATATTTGATATATTCTTTTCTGAACTGAAAAGTTGCTCCATGAGGAAGCACATGTTTGTGGAAATTTAAAAAATACAGTCACAAATTATGGTTATGTGGCAAAAAATTGCTTTCTTCCTGGATATTCATTAGAAATTAAGAATACTAACCGTTAAAATTCTAATTAATATAATTCTATACATAAAGAAGAAAATTCAGATCTATTTTAATGAGAAAATTCTAAGACATGAAAACTATTTTTATTAAGAAAAAGTAATTTTGTCTAATTCAGAGGTTTTTAAAGATTATTTTCAAGACGAAAATTTAAGGATAGAATTAGAAATAAGAAAAAAATACTAAGTAGGACAGAGAGATGTAAAGAAAGTTATAAGTATGGGGTATATTTCTGGTTCAAGAGAAGTTCAAAGGAGGGTAATTTTTTCCCCCCCAGACAGGGCCTCCCTGTGTATTCCAGGCCGGCCTTGCACTTACTATGTAGCTCGAGCAGGCCTCAAACTCACAGCAATCCTCTTGCCTTGGCCTCCCAGAAAGGATACAGTAGGCATTTGCCACCATGTCTGGCCTCTAATTTTTTAATATGAGAAAAAAATGTGTGCCAGAATATGAAGGAAATACAGACAAAACAAAATTTAAGTAGTTCATGAAGGGTCTGAGTAGGTCTTAGATTTGTGAAGAATGAATCTTATGAAATAAAAACTGTGGCCAAGCTAACTATTGGTTATGAAAACGATAGGTTTTTCTAAAAATTGAGCATTAACATACTGATACAAAACTAGACTCTACATTTAGAATAAGGTTTTCCTCTTCAAATATGTACCTACTATTAATAAAACTTCGTAGATTTTGATTTTTAATTTTGAAATGTTTCTTTACATTTTGAGCCATTTTTTGAATTGTAGCCTTGCTCTCTGCCTCGGCATTATAGAAAGCTCCTATAAAAGTGTTTTTCTTCCCCATTCTGACTCTGGTTTGTGGGCTGATGCTAAAAATGTTTTTCTCTTTAAAGTCGAGGATAATCTGATTCTTTGTTTTTTCTGTTATCTGAACTGTTCCCTGTATCCAGACAATTTCATGAGCTTTTATTATTTCTAAGACTCATATATTCTTCTGTTCAAGGTACTAGCTTTCTTGTTCACTTCCGTAATAGGTACAAAATAACCTTGAACATGTACTTTTCCGGGGTCTAATTAAAGTAGCTTTTCATAAAATTTGATCTAGATGGATTTGCTGTAAGGAGAAACAATCCCATTGCATTAAGTTTTTCTTTACCTTTTGGTAACTGGCTTAGGAAAACAACAATTTTATGGCTGAGATAATTTCCTATATTTCATATTATCTTTATTAAACTTTGGATTATTTTGGAAAACTTGACAAACAGTTAATGTTTAGGGTTTTTTTTTCCTGAGACTTGAAAGAGTTAAATTGTCTCCATTTATTTGCTTTTAAACTCTGTTAATTATCACTCTGATTACACCAGTGACTATTCTGTCAACTTTCCATTACTAAACAAACACCTGAAACAACCATCTTACACAGAGAAAAGGCTTACTGTGGCTCACGGTTCTGGAGGTTTCAGTCCATGACTGATTAGTCACGTTGCTTTCGGGCCTATGGCAAGGCAGCACATCACAGTGGGATTATGTGGAAGAGCAAACGGCTCACCTGAGAGCCAGAAAGAGAGGAAAAGCTGGGTCTGGGGACCTATTAGCCCCGTGAAGCACAGCTTCCAGTGATCTGAAGAACTGTCACTAACCACCTACCAACAATGTCACCACGGGGACTGAGCCTTCAACATGAGCCTCTGGGGTCCATTTAACACCTAAACTACTGCAACTATTATTTTACAAGGATCTGTAATCCTATTTTGAGCAAGTGTTTTAAGACTTTTTAACATTCTTGGCAGACCTCTTTAGGATCAAATAAAGATCTAAATTAAATCTCTCTGACCTAAAACTAACTTTGAGATTTTTCATTTGGGCCTACGGAGAGCTTCAAAGTATCTCTCGTCTTGTAGAAATGATAAACTAACAAGTCTCATCTAGTATACTGGATTATATGGGAAGCACCATCAAATAATAAAATACTAAGTTCTCCTTAAGCTATGTTTGCATAGACAGGTTACCGATACGAATGTCCTAAAGATTATATGAAACTCCAAGAGGCTGATGGTCCTGATACAATGCTGGCAGTCTTGCGTCAGCAGTCTTTTTTCGGGGGATGGAGGTGCTGGGAATCCAACTCAGGGCCTTAGCAAGCGCTTTACCACTGAGCTAAACCTCTAAGCCTTGAGTTAGTTGTTGTAATGTTACATGGAATAAAAAATGTAACTGAATTTCTTTGTCATTTGCCCACCTCTCAGAATTTTGATTGTAACTACTCTAAGTCTTTTGTAGCCCACAGTTTTTTCTCTAAAACACATTTGCAATTAGATTCACGGAAAAGACTAGTAAGTACCCTTGAATGCAGGTTTCTGATAACTTTAAGATCAACGGACTAAATGAAAATTTGCAGAACTTTAAAGAAGAAACTGACTAGTTCATGAAACTACTAATTCAGATCAACGAGAACAAGAATTAATTATGTAAGAGTGAATAAATTAATGATTTATAAGTTTCTATGACTTTCATCCACAATACTGGTTATTTACATAAATGTTTTTGTTTTCAGATGTAAGAAAATGCCTTGCTTAAACTAGCTATACTTAAGAGCAACTTGTAAAATACATTTTTGTGAATGAAAGTTTACTTTTTTCTCTCTACTTAATTCCTTAAAAATACAAAATGTTACTTGATTCCTCCCATATACAAAAACAATTCATGGCATATGTTTATTTGCACAGGTTTTAAAATATGTTCACCAAAACAGGATGCAACTGGAAACACTGGCTTCAAGTGGGATGTTGTAGTTGAAAATATGCGTAGAATGCCTGGCATCAAGTGTTCCCAGCCATAAAGTGAGGTAATAGAAACTGTCTTATCCTGGCAGAGCCACGAATCTCAAAATATTAAGTACTACAGATGAAACCTAAAATATGCTTTGGTTTGGTTTTATAACCTTGACAGGTTTCTAAATCTGAGATTATGCTATATAGTAAATCACTTTCCCAGTGGTACTTAATCAAATTATCAAGTTAGATTAATAAAACTAAACTTATTTTGCAAAGAAATTGGTTTTCTTTTATTATTTTTGGTGAAATCCATGTAACTATAGAGACAAATATTTCCTTCCTTTCTATCTTTCATTTGACTATAGAGAGACTACCTATCTTCCTTCTTCCTTCCCTGCCTTGCACATGCTAAGCACTCTACCACTGAGCTACATCCCTGGGTCTCACTAAATTGCCCAAGCTAGCCTTGAGCTTGCAATCCTTCTGCTTCAGGCTTCTAAAGAAAAATTATTAAACTATACCCCTGTTCACTGTTTTCACATTTTTATTGTCTACCCGTGAATTGGACTGGATCGTAAATTATCCTGGTTTTCTTTACTACCTGGCTACAACTCTCCATCTAGGAACATAAAGTGTCTTTTCCTAAGGGCCTGTAAGGTGAAGCTGGACAAATTACTGTATAAACTTCCAAACCAGAAAGCATTACATTTAAGAATGGAATTATACCAGTTCACTACAGTCTTTCAGAGGCTTGAAAGAGAGGAAATTCTGTGGGGCCAGCATTATCCTAGTAAAACTAGACAAGGCATTACTAGAAAAGAAAAATGAACATTGGTTATCTCTTACGCAGATGCAAAAATCCTAAAGAAAATTTCAGCAAACTGAATCAAAAAATATATAAAAATAATTCTAGAGCATAACCAAGTGGGATTTATCACAGGCATGCAAGACTGGTTCAAAATTTGAAAATCAATTAACTAATTCATCCTACTGACAGGCTAAAAACAAAAACAAAAAAACATGATTATATCAATGCACGGAGAAAAAGTATTTAACAAAACCCAATACTCATTCATGATTAAAAAAAAAAAAAAAACAACTTCCGTGGAAACTAGTAATAGAGGGAACCTCCTTAACTTAATAAAAATATCTGCAAAATCCTTGCAACCAAATTATACTTAATGATGAGAAACTAGAAGTTTCAAAGATAAGGAACAAGACAAGGATATACCTTCTTGCCATTCCTTTTCGGCATCATACTCAAAGTCCTGCTAATGCAACAAGAAAAGGAAATCACACAGATTGAGAAGTAAGAAATAAAATTGTATGTGTTCATAGATAAATAATCATCTATGTAGAAATTCCCAAAGGAAAACCTTTTGTTTTGGGTTTTTTTTGTGGGGGTGGTGCTGGGGATCACACTCATGGCCTTGCGCTTGTTAGGCTCTCCCACTTAAGCTAAATCCCAACCCTGAAAAACTTTTGGAATTAATATGTGATTATACCAAGGTTTCAGAGTACAAATCAATCACATTCCTATATACCACCAGTGAATAGCTTAAAAATTTGAAATATGTTAGCAGGAATTTAACAAAAAATGCACAAGATCTAAGTGAGGAAAACCACTGACAAATGAAATCAAAGAACTAAATAAATGGAGGCATTTTATTTCCTTTGAGAGAAAGTCAATACTGTCAAGGTGCAAACCTGAACAAAATCCAGGAAATTATTTTGTGGACATTGACAAACATCTAAAGTTTATATGGAAAGGCAAAATATCTAGAATAGCAAACACAACACTGAAGCAGAAAAACAGAGGTGCAGAATGGACTGTTTGCGTTCAAGACTCACTATAAAGTTATAGTAATCAATATAGTGTGGTATTGGCAGAAGAACAAACAGAATTAATGGACAGACTACAGAACCTGATACCTCATTCTTTACAAAAGAGAAAAGATTATACAATGAAGCAGAGGTAGTCATTTTAAAAAATGGAGCTAAAACAACTGAATATCCACAAGCCAAAAAAAAAAGGGGGGGCAGGGGGATTTAGCCATAGACCTTATACTCTTCACAAAAAATTAACTCCAAATGGATTGATTCCTAGAAGAAAACAAAACAATCTAGATAATTGTTTTTGGCAGTGACTTCTTAGATATGATACTAGGGTCATGATTAATGAAAAAAGAATTGATAAACTAGAGAAGGGGAGAAAATTTTTGCAAAAGACATATCTGATAAAGGACTATTATTCCTAATGTACAAACAACACTTAAAATTCAACAATAAGAAAACAACTCAATTAAAAACATATAGCTGGGTGTTGTGGTACATGTCTGTAACCCCAGGACTCTGGAAAGCTGAGAAAGGAGGCGCCCAAGTTCAAAAACAATGTGGGCTGGAGATGTAGCTCAGTGCAAAGGGCCTGTGTTCAATGTCCAGTACCTCTGCCACATACACACAAAAGAAAGAAAGAAAGGAAAAAAGGGGAAAAAAAGCTAAAGATTTTGATAGACATATCTTACTAGGGGAGATAAACAAATGGCATGAAATCTAGAAAACAGATTAAATCTAGAAAACAGAGTCAGGGACTGGGGAGAGGTGGTGGGGGAGCTACTGGGAAGGAGATAATTGCGGCTATCAAGGCAACGAGCAAGTTCTGAATCTTGACTGTGATGATGGTTACATGAAAACTACATGAATACAGAACTACACGTACATACACAAATGAAGTGCATATCAGTCTGGCAAACTCTAAATAAGGCTTGTGTATGTGCCAATGCCCTGATTTTTCTGCTATATCATAGTTATGTAAGATGGTACCAGTGGGAAAAACTTGGTAAAGGGTAGGAAACTTTTTTTTTTTTTTGGTGATACTGCAGACTGAACCAAGGGTCTTCTACATGCTAAGCAGGCCCTCTACCACTGAGCTGTATATCCAGTTTCAGTGTGTGTGTGTGTGTGTGTGTGTGTGTGTGTGTGTATATATATATAATTTTTTTTTTAAAGGTATGTGGACACTGGGGATGTAACTCATTGGTAAAGTGCTTGCCTAGCATATGCAAGGGCCTGGGTTTCATCTCCAACAGTGCCAAAAATAATTAAGTATGGACAGACTAAATAAAATAGTTGGAAAAAATCTAGTAAATTTAAAAAGACACTTCTAAACAATCTGTGGGTCAAAAGGAAATTTAGAAAGTATTTGGAATTAAATGGCAATGAAATTATGTCAAAATTTGTAGGCTGCAGCTAAATCAGAGCTTGAAGGACAATTATGGCTTTAAGTAGTCATATTAGAAAAGAAGAAAGTTTTAAAAATCAATGGCCTAAGAATCCATCTTAAGAAATTAGAAAACAAGAAAAAGGAAGGAATAATAAAGGTAAAAACAGAAATCAATAAAATAGAAAATAAAAAGTAGTTTTAAAAATAATGAAACAATGAAGTGGTTTTTAGAAAAAAATTAACTGAATTGACAAACCTCTATACAATCTAGTAATATCAGGAAAGAAAAAAGGGGCATCTCTATAGAGTACAGGTATTAAAAGAAAAGTAAGGGAATATTGTAAACAATTTAAAACCAGTAAGTTTGACGTATTTGGGTAAATGCCCTAAAGACCCAAAATAATAAAATTGACAAAAGAAACAGAAAATTCTTTATAGCTGTTAAGTCTATTTTTAAAAACTAATTTGTAATTTAAAAACTGTCCCACAAAGCAAAATCAAACTGGTAGAATTTAACTGGTAAATTCTATCAAACACCAAAGGAAGACATCATACCAATCTTAGATGAAGTCTTTGGGAAAATAAAGAGAACACTTTGCAATTCATTATATGCAGTCACTATACTCTGATATTGAAATGAGATGAAGAAATTAGAAGTATCTCTCTTAAACATGGCTACAAATGTCCTTAAGATAATATTAGCAAGGGGCTGGGGATTTAGCTCAGTGATTAGAGTGCTTGCCTTGCAAGCACAAGGGCCTGAGTTCGATCCCGGGCACCAAAAAAAAAAAAAAAAAAAAAAAAAAGAAGATAATATTAGCAAGTTAAAGTCATCGGTACCTAAAGGGGATAATATATCATGACCAAATGAGTTAAATTCCAGGAATTCAAAATTGGTTTAATATTTGTTATAGTTTAAGTAAGAAGTATCCCCTCAAAGACTCATTAATTGAGGCTGTGATCTCCAATGAAGCAATGTTCAGAGGTGGG
The DNA here is from genome assembly GCA_004026905.1 of Hystrix cristata. Taxonomy (NCBI): domain Eukaryota; kingdom Metazoa; phylum Chordata; class Mammalia; order Rodentia; family Hystricidae; genus Hystrix; species Hystrix cristata. The sequence goes on from PVJO010000432.1 coordinate 200,528, forward strand.
GCCTACAGAAGTGACTGGATCATGAGGGCTTTAACGTCCCTTGATGATCATTAATCCAATGATGAGATCATAGTTTGATGGTATTATTGGGAGGTGACAGAAACAGGAAGTGGGGCCCAGCTGAAGGGCGATCGGGGGTCATGATCTTGGGGACTATTTCCGGTCCTCAGCCCCTTCCTCTCTGCTTCCTGGATGTCATGAGGTAAGTAACATTCCTCTACCAGTCCTCTGCCAGGATATTTCTACCATGCCACATGCCTAGAAACAACACAGCCAAGTGATCATGGACTGAAACTTCTGAAACTCTAAGTCAAATTAAAGTTTTCTTCCCTTAAATTGTTTTTCTGAGGTATTTGGTCACAGTGACAAAAAGATGACTAACACAATAAAGAAAATCACGGTAATTCATATATTAAAAGGATAAATGAGGAAGGTCATATGGTCTTTTTAAAGAGCAGAAAAGGCATTTGAAAAACACAGGATCTAGTCAATATTTTAAAAAACACTCATAAACATATTTCTTAGCAAACCAGGAATAGAAAGGAACGCTCTTAACCCAGTAAAGGAAATCCTCAAAAATCCTACAGATAGCATATTTAGTAATAAGAACTGAATATACTTCCTGACTATGAGGAATAAGGCAAGATGTCTGGTGTAACCACTTTTACTCAATATTATCTAGAAGTCTGAGGAACTGCAATAAGGGAAGAAAAAGAAAAAAGCCATATATAGTGGATAGGAAGAAATAAACTATTTAAAGACAAGATGATTGCGTAAGTTAAGAATTCTTCACAACCATGATGTAAGCTAAGAAAGATTTCTTTGGTCTTAAAAACTAATTATAAGAGAAAAAAATTACGAATTGGTCTTCATGAAAATTTAAAACTGCTTGAAAACCACCATCAAACAACATGAAAAGATAAATCACAGACAAGGAGAAAATACTTGCAATACATGTACTTAATAAAGAAGCTGTATTTAGTCTAACAATGTACAGTAACATGAAAACAAAATCTCAATAAGAACATGAGAAAAAGATTTCAACAGTCACTTTACAAAAGATGATGTATAAATGACCAATAAGCATATTTTAAAAAAACCCACTAAATCACATTAGCCATCTGGGAAATGCAAATTAAAACCACAGGGAAAATTCACATTAGAATTTAAATGACTGAAAACAAGCACTGGCAAGAATGCAGAACAACTGCAACCCTCACTCACTGCTGGTAGCAAAATAAAAAGTAAAACTACCCTGGAAAATGGCTTCACATTCTGAAAAGGTAAGCACATACTTATATATGCTCTTCCAATTCAAATCCTAAGTACTATATTTACCCAAAAGAAATGAAAATACAAGTCTACACAAAAATGTCCATAAATGTTCACAACTGCTTTATAATGATGTTTCATTATGGGAAACATCAATATTTATCATCAAATGAGCGAATAAAAGAGTGGTATGCATAGAATGGAATAACACTTAGCAATACAACATGGCTGAATCTCCAAAACATAAGCAGAAGAATCCAATAAAAGAGTCTATGTTATGCTTTCGCCCACATAAAATTGTAGGACAAGTCTACTCATCTACATTAACAGAAATGAAATTAATGGATGCCTGGAGTGAATGGTGTTGGAGACTGACTGCAACAAGCCATGAGAACTTTTAGGGTAATAATGTTCTGTATCTTGATTGGACTGTTTTTGCATGTGTGTATATATTCGTCAAAATTCATCAAACTACTTTAAATGGTATTTTACACAATACACTTTCATAAAGATGATTTTTATAAAGAAAGCTCATCACAGTAAGTCAATTAATTTCACTGAGCCTCACCTTCTTTATCTGTTACATGTGGGATGATCCTTAATACGTGGAAGACACACCTACACTGGCATGTTTACTGCAGCACTCCTTATGTGGTCAAGATATGGATCAACCTAAGTATCCACTGATGAATGAACTAATAAAGAAAATGCAGTTATACACAAACTGGAAGTCTGTGTGTTAAGTGAAATAAATCAGGCACAGAACAACAAATAATGAGTGTTCTCATATGCAGAAGTTAAAAAGTTGATATCAAAGTAGAGAACAGAAGAATGGTTACCTGAGCCTGGGAAGGACTCGGGGGAGGGGAGGATGGAGAGGAGGGCTGCAGTTGGATAACAGGAATAACTTCTGAAGTTCTACAGCACAGTAAGATAACTATAATTGACAACAATTAAGTATTTCAAAATTGCCAGTAGAGAGGATTTTGAATACTCCCAACAACAACAACAATAACAAAATGATAAATGTCAGAAGTGACAAATAGGGGTTGGGGATTTAATTCTGTGGGAGAATGCTTGTTTGCCTAGCAAGTGCAAAGCCCCGAGTTTGATTCCCAGCACCCCCCCCCAAAAAAGAGACAAGTATGTCAATTACTCTGATTTGATAATTAAACACTATATATATATGTACGTATACACACACACACACACACACACACACACACACACATATAAAATGTCACTGTATCCCATAAACATACACAACTACTATGTGGCAAAAATAATTTTTTAAAAATGTGGGCTAATACTTGATTTTTCAACACAGCAGGCATGAAAGGAGATGTTTATCAAAGTAATCTAAATAGTTATGTGACACAAAGATTTAAAGTGGTTTCACCACTTAAGGCATTATGTGGTAACTGTGTGCCTATGAGATTATAGAACAGTTTATTACAAATACTAACGGTGCTCTTTAAACTTTATTGTAATCATTCAGTGTTTACCTAAACAAATGTTAAATCAGTTAATACATTAAGGAATGGGCTTGCCAATGAGGCACCAAAGACATGTAAGCAGAAAAACAAACAGACAAACAAAAACAAACCAGTAACCAAGACAGTAAGACATAGGCTTTACAAAAAGCCTGCTAAAGTAGATGATTATATCCAAAAACTCAATATTTAAGAATGGAACACATGCACTTTCCAATGTGCTAGCCATAGTGACCCGGGCAAGCTTTATTTTTATAAAGGTTTATACAGTATATGGCAGCTCACGCTTGTCCACCACCACTCAACATAAATGCTACTATCTTATGCCAACAATACAAAATGATAGCTATGTCTTTCATTTGCTAATCAATATGACATTTGCAGTGTATTCTAACCAGTCACATATGCTGCACTTCCAAATACTTTTGTGTATTACAGCTTTCCAGATTTCAAACTTTTCCAAGCATATTTAGTTCTGAGCCAAAAGTTATGCTTCAGATCTCAAAATCCAAAAGCTACATAAAATACATTGAGATATATTTTATACATAAAAGTAACCATCAGTAAAAGCTCCAGTTGATACTCAAAAAATTGCCTGAAAGGAAGTTTGTCAGCAAATTTCTTTCAACTGGGTGTGTATGAAAAATAAGCCTGCCAGCACTAGCTTTATCAGAAAAAGAAACTGAACCACACAAGGTTAGACAAAAATGTGGCTGTTCCCTAACTTGTCACTACCACCTAGTCTGTTTTCATTTCCCAAATACTATGTATGAAAAAGAGAAAAAGGAAGTTTGTGATACTCCTTTGGCAACTAGCCATACTACTAACTCTTTATAAACTACAGAGATGATCACATTTGAGTAACAGCGAGGAGGTTCACAAGAGTTGCAACAGTTATAGCAAATACTCAAGCGGCATAGTAAGAAGTAGGAACAGCTTTCCTCCGTCCTATTAGGTATCTAGAAAACATCCATTTCCTTGTATCCCACTGCCGATTGGCAAGCAATGCCCAGATCAACATGCTGTAGAGCTGGAACTAAGAATTGCATCTTACCTAAACCAACAGAGAGACACTGACCAACAGAGTTATATAGCTCGGAGTCACCTCATTCATTAGGTAGTTTCCAGGAAAACACATGCTTCTGTGGAGTATCAAGTATGGACCAGCGTGCTAGAACTGATCTTAGTCAGCCATAAAGGTTTTTGCCTTCAAATTAGGGGAAAAAAAAAAAAAAGACCCAGTGACATAATTCCCAAGAAACACTTCTATCTACAGAATAACTCAAATCTTCACTCTTGTTAACTCTTAAGATGAGAAAATAAATAAAAGATTCAAAAGACTGTCAAGGGCTCTCAGTTGGTGACACCTTTCCACTACCAACTTTTCAAGTAATTAAGAGCAATTCCCACATAAAGCACCACCTCTTTAATTTTAGTAGGCCATATTATAAATAAATTATTTACAATACTAACATGTAATGAATCATTAACTACTAATATTTAAACCTAAATTCCAATTGTAGATATTGACACTTCAATAAATGTCATCATTCATCAATAATGCTGTTTAATAAAAGAAAATCTGAAAAAATTAATTTTCCTTCTATTTTCTACCTCCCTCCAATAATATTCTTTTTGTTTTTTGTTTTGAGACAGGGTCTTACTATATAGTTCAGGCTGGCCTTGAATTCACTATGCAGCCCAGGCTGGCCTCAAACTCATAGCAATCCTCCTGCCTCAGCTCCCAAGTGCTGAGATTACAGACATGTGGCATCACCCACAGCTCCAATAATATTCTTATATTCTTAGTTACATGAAAACTAATGGTGTAGGATAACTCTACTGAAATTAGGAATGGAAGTCTTATTATATAAAACTGGTGCCAATACATTTTATCACGCATTTGACATCCAAAGAGTTTCTGAACCTCTGCATCATTTAAAATTTAGAACAAAAGAACTTCCTATTTTTATTTCAAAACTATGAACAATTTATGGGATTTCTCAATAGATCATGATGCTTTATATTTATTAAACAGTTAAAATATTTTTCCAATCTGAAATACCAAAAAAATAATGATTAGCAAAATGGAAAAGAAAAACACAGAAAGGAGATATATACTCAGAACAAGAAGATTCTCGTATTACTCAGAGTTGTTCAATTCTTTATTTTATACCTTCAAGTATTCTGCATAGTATTGTCTCTGTGTTACTGAAATAGTTGTGTTCCTAACAGTTCTATCACTTGTCTGCCCTTTTAAATTTAAATGTACCCTCCCTGGGCCTTCTAATTCCTATAGCTTCCACTAACCAGTACTGTTCTGTTGATTCCCAAACCTAGCTCCAGTCTACAACTCACTGGGCAGCTATGTCTTCCCGGGTGTCCTGAGGCATCTTAAATTTAAACTTGTCCAAGATAGTTCATCATCCATACAATATACCATAATCATTCCTCCTGCTCTAATATCTTCCTCTGTTTTTTCCATTGATAAAGGTCACTACGATACATACCCAGTCTGCTTACTCTAAGTCACACGGTCTAAATATTTCTGTCTTTTAAAAATGGATTTCTGATCATGCCACTGTTGCGACTGGACTGGACAAATATAAAATGTGGTTTTTTTTATACTACTGAATATTAGCCTTCAATGGTGTGGATTCACACTCGTTCACACGAAAACATGGTCATGAAGCCTTTCTAGGCACTCTTCTCACACTTAACTCTATTGTTTCCCGTGGCTCCTGCAGTCCTAACTCTACCTTGTGACTCTGCTCAATTTCAAATGCCTTCCATGATTTATTTAGATTTCTAAGGCAAAGAATCTGACTGGCTCCAAACATCATCTTGTGCCAGACACCAAGGCAGAAACCATACATCACTAACTATTCTTTGGGTTTTATTTGTTGTTGCTCTTGACTAAATACAAATGAAACTCAGAATTACTTTTATAATTAAAAGATTTCTAGGCTGGGTGTGGTGGCACACGCCTGTAATCCCAACACTGGGGAGGCTGAGGCAGGAGGATCGCCTTGAGTTCAAGGCCAGCCTGGGCTACATTGTGAGTTCAAGGCCAGCCTGAAATTAAAAAAAAAAAAAAAAAAAAAAAAAAAAAAAAAAAAAAAAAAAAAAAAAAAAAAAAAAAAAAAAAAAAAAAAAAAGATTTCTAGGTCAGTACAATGCAACTGTGTAATAAAATAATCTGGACAACCTAAAAACCTATGGTAGTTGCATTTTGTTTGCACCAGACAACCTTGGTATTAATAGATCTATTTGGATCTCAAAATGTTTCACTTTATGAAAACAAAGTGTTTTATACTAAATAAAAGTGTTAAATTTTAAACAACACAGCTGGACATGAAAAGCAAGTGTAGAGTGAAGTCAAATAATCATTACTTAATCAAAATCAGAAATCCAGTCTTTTTTCTCATTTTTATTTAAAAGTAGACATGTACTTATTCTAAAATCATGAGGTAGAAAACAATCTAATCACTTCAATTCTCTTATCTACTCCAGAAGTTTGAGGACCTCTTCCAGAACAGGTAACAGTTAAAGCTCAATGAATGTGAATTTCATGAATAATTACAGATCACTCTATTCAAACGCGTAGGGAGAAAACAAAACAAAGAATCTCCATCACTCTCTGCAGTAATTCTGAATGACTTCTCTCTCTTTCAAAATCTGATTCTTACTGTAGTACTTTTTACAGGATCAGTCAGTACCTTTGTTCTCTCCTCACTCACTAGAAAAAGTTTAATAGAGATACACACAATATTCTACTCCTTTCTGTGTTACTAAACAAGATGTCCCACCACAGTTCTTCCATTAATAAGCGTTTTTCTGAAGTAGCTCTATCATATGCACATAGACAGAACAAACAAAACCCCTAAATCCCCTAAAATCATAAAGTTGGCTCAAGAGGAAGGAAATGCTTTCTCTAGGCCGCCGTCTACCCTTTTCTACACACCCAGGAAAGAGAAATGCTGGTAAGAAGCAGACTCCAAACCTCAGACCGGCTGCCGGCTGCCCCGTGTGTAGGTGGCGGCAGAAGGGGCTCAGATCGCGCTGAGTCGTGGCCTCCTGCACCCTGCCGCGTGTGCTGTAGTGTCCTTGAGCCCGGGACCGCTCCCGCAGGAGGAGAGGCACAGCACCTTTCCCCTTTTCGCTTCCCTGTGACTGGATGCAAGAGACTAAGAGGAGCCCTCAGAAACCTGGAGTTCTTTCTCTCTTCTAAAGATTTTCCAAGTGAGGAGACTAAAGACAGCACCTTCCTGGAAAACGCCTTTACCATTTCAGCTCCTTTCTTCCCCACTGTGTCAGCTTTTTGTTATTGGAACAAATACCTGAGATAATCAGTTTATAAACAGAAAGTTTACTTTGGCTCACAATTCTGGAGGTTCTAGTCCACGATCAATCGGCCCTGTTACTTTTGGGCTTGCGGCAGTGGGGGGAGGGCGACAGATCAAAGTTGTTCATCTCGTGGCTGGGAAGTGAGAAAGAAGAGACCAGGATCTCACAGTGTCCTACGAGGGCAAGTCCCCCATGTATTAGGGCAGCCTAAAACTCCCATGAGGCCCTACCTGCTAAACGCTGCACTCCCTCCCTAACACTACAGACTGGGGACCAACTCCTTAACATATGGGCCTTTGGGGCCTTTCCAGAGCCACACTATAGAGCCATCTTCAACTTTCACTGCCCTTTCTTTCTCCTTTATTCACCCAACTTTTGCCCAGACTTCCACCACTGCCTTCCCTTCTCTTGCCCTCCCTGCACACACTCCAGCCCAAGCTTGTATCTCTCTCATCCTCAGAACCTTCTGCCTCTGAAACAGGCAGGATGGTTACCGATCCTACTGAAATAGTAAGTACCACATTTGGTAGTTACAGGAAATAATAAGGACATATTATAACTACCTGATTCTAGGCCCATCCAGCTAAGGATAAAAAGAGCCCTTTTACTTCCTTCAGTTTAATTTACTAGATTTCTGCATGGGAGCAAGAATTAAACTTGAGGTAACACATGTTTTCTTTCTGTGCATAGTTCTTAAGTAACTGGGGCTGAGGATTTAACTCAGTGGTTAGAGTGCTTGTCTTCCACGTGCAAGGCCGAGTTTGATCCCCAGCACCAAAAAAAAAAAAAAAAGTTCTCAAGTAATTCTCTACAAAGCAATCTGAAGACCTGGTCAAAGAACAACCAGCACGTTACTGAGCTCTGACCACATATCATAGTAGCATCGAAATCTATGTATTTTCAATACCTACAACAATAAATTTTTTTCAAAAGAATAAGCTTGGCAGAACTTTGATGAAAGAATCTTCTGTTCTTATCTAGAATATTAATCATGTTGAACCCCTATTTCAGTAGGCAAGGAATAGTGATTTCATATTGGTATAGCACTTTCTTCTTAGCAAAACTAGATAGCTGTCATCTAGTGTTTTCTGAATTATTTTTACTATAATATTAATACATTGAAATACTGACATTTACAAAAAGGAAATCTTTCCTATTGTCTTACTTTTTTCTCATTGTTGAGACAAAATACCTGACACCCAAAGTTAAGGGAGAAAAGATTTATTTAGCTCAGTTTGTAGGTTTCAATCCATAATTGGCTGGACTGAAAGGCAGGGTCGCGTGGCAGACAGGCAGAAAACAGCAAGGTAAGCAAGAGTTGGACAAGTCTCTTTCTGTCCCCTATATCTTATCCAGGCTACCCATCCTTAGGGTAGCATTCCCACGGTTAAACCTAGTGCCCTAAATTCTAGCATCGTATCTTGAACCCAGCAAAACTATGCCAAACTCATCAGTGGACTAATTTAGTAAGCACACACTTTTGATCCACCCCCACCTATGAAAATGCCCCAACTATGACTGCATTAGGCTTTAGGGGGACAGCTAGGCACAAACCATAATACCTATTATGCTACAATTATCACAGTGGAATTTTCTGATTATCTACATTCTCTTCCTAAGTGCTTTTATTCAGTCTCATGGGCTGATGAGTCCCAAATTTAAATCTACACAGGACTTTCAAGGTTCAGACTCATATATCCAACTGCTTACTTGATATGTAACAGGCATTACGAATTTCACATGCTCAAAATACAATTCCCGATTCCCCAGATACCTCACCCTATCCCCAATATTCAATGTCTACAAATCAACTTGAAGAAACTTTCTAAACAAATAGACCCAACTATTATCCTGCTTAAAATCCTCCAGTACCTTCCATGTCACCCATAACATGTGGCCTTCTCATGACCTGCAAGGTTTTACTTTTCTTCTAACCAGGTTGCATATCACTCTCTCTACTAATCCTGCTCACTACCAATCTCGGTGGTCTTCTTGCAGTTCCCGAAACATACTGAACTCACTTCTACATCAGGGCCACTAAGCTTGCTGTTTCTTTTGCATATAATGTTCTTTTCCCACATCATCACGTGACGGCTACTTAGTATTTCAGTCTCACTTCAAATGTCAACTCCTTATACAGGACATTCATGACCATCTCCCACAAAAATAGTATGTTTTAATCCTTATAGCCCCTTCCTGATTTATTTTCTTCATAGCATTTACCACTTTCTAAAATTGTCATTTGCTTGTTTACTGATCATCTTAGCTTACAAAATTATAGTTTCATGAAAAAAGGGGTTAGTCCGCCTTCTCATTACTACATCCACAGCCTAGGCCAGCGATGTAAACCTCTTAGAGACCGAGCGCCACACGCAACTCAAAACCCACTTATTTATCACGAAGTGCCAACGCTGCAATTAAACCTGAATACTGAGGTTTTAGTTTAGAAAAAAACTCATACATTGACATCTTTTGTTTTAAAAGAGAAATAACAATAATACGCATGCCTTAGGTTCACCACCATTGGTCTAGGTCCACAGTAATTTTCAACAAGTAATTATTCAATGAATCAAGTATTTCCTATCACACAAATTACAGGGTAAATAAATGTAGCTCTAAAATTACAAATTCCTGAAAATGCTCCCTCCAGGAAAGGAAATTCTTAAAACTTTTATTATCCACACATAAATTTTATTTCATAGATTACCTGCCAACTGGGGCCCTTGTATTTAGTCCCTCTATCAGCAATGTTCTTCTCCCTGTCTTTTTCTAACTGGTTCCTTATATTTCAGATCTCTGCTCAAATATACTCTTCTGGGTAAGGCTGTCCCTAACCACGCTAATGAAGTTGCATACAATTCTTCAGATCACTGTTCTATTATCCTGCTTTTATTTTTTTCAGTTTTCACCATTCTCTAAAGTTATTTTTAAAAATCTGTTTACTTGTTTACCAGAAACTAACACTTTTTACCTTCAGAAAAACACTACTCAGTACTTTTACCTCCCTCGCATATATCAAAGGAACTTCCTGAAAAGATAGAGCTTGAGACAACTTGGTAACATTTTATCCAAACATGTAACCATGTAGATTTAGCCAGAATCTGAGTATTGTAAAGACTTCTTCAATTACAACAATTTATTGAAGTAAATGAGTTTGGATATTTACACAAGTAAATATCCAAATTGAACGGTTTAAAGTTTTTAATGATCATCTACTTTATTAAATCACATTACTGACATTAATAAAAAATAATTTGCTAAACTGCTATAATCTACCAAACTACAAAAATAAGTCAGTATCATGAGAGAGGGGTCTATCTGTTCATCAAAGACTGGGGATGGATGACTATAGACAACTGCTGAGTGCCCACTTTTCTACAGTACTGGATCATAATTCCACAACTTTAAAAGAATTTATACCAAACCTGCTAAAAATATATTGATCTATGCTCCAATTGTGTGTGTATGTGTGTTGTATTTTATTTTACTTTTTGAGGTATCTAAATTTAGGGAGAAGATGCTACTTCAAAATAATGCAGGTCCCAGATACTAGAGCTAAGTCACCTTATAGTGTATCATCTATTTATAAAGTTACAAACCTACAGTGAATACACAATTATCCTTTTTTGCTTTTTAAAAAAAATGAAAAGACCCAGTTAATATATACATTTTAATATACACTCAATTTAAAAATTTTTGTTTTAACTGTTATATAAAAATATACAAGTACATATGAATAGGGTATCACACAATGTTTTAACACATGTATACATTGTATAATATCATTAGTGTATACGTGATTCATTTTCAATAATTGCCAAAAATTATTGCTGGTCCAAGAAAAATGTGATTTGGCAGACTAATGCTAATAAGCAATAAGAAGTCTTATCTGATGGAGGGCTATGGATGGAAGACCTATAATTATCAGGCAGTTTCCTAACTACTTTCACTGCTGTAAATGTCTTCTTATGAACATGAGATCACAAACAAAATATAAAATTTTCATTATTTCAAAGTTAATTATCTCATAATCTACAGCAACTTCCTTCATACTTCAGTAGCTAGCTCCGAAAAATGAGCAAATTAAAAAGGACATGCACCTTCAATGATAATACACATTGCTTTTTAAGTCAAATAAAACAAAAATTTTAACTGAAAAATAAGACAACAAAGCGATATTTCAGGAAACAATCTGGCTAGAGCATAATAAACATGAGGTAAATCTTGTTTGTTTGTTTTTTTGAGACATGGTCTTGCTATGTAGTTTAGGCTGGCTTTAAACTCCTGGAGATCTTCCTGCCTCAGCCTCCCAAGTGCTGGGATTATAGGTGTGCACTACCACGCCCGGCAAGATTAGGTAAATTGTAAGGAAGCAAGTCCACCTATGAACCCTAACTCAGCTCTTTTCAAACAGAAGCTTTGGAAATTTGTACATGAAAATAAATTTTCGAAAGAAAACCATAGTTGTGATATAGTGCCAACATTACTATTTTACCATTCTCTTCTATAGAATAAAGCGATTTAAATTATTTTAAATGCAGATTTATAATCCATTCATGGAGCATGTACAAAGTCAATTTAACTGGTCACACCTACTTTTTTCCAAATCCAACAGAAAGATATCAAATTACAATGAGTAATTTTGTTTCTGTAAGATTTGTGCAACTAGGTAAACCAGGTGTGGATCTTATAGTAAAATGTATTCCTGTGGGTCACATTCAAAAAAAGTTTTAAACACAATACCAGAAGATTTCTGGGTCTCTTTCAGCACTAAAACCGTATTTCCACAGCTAAACCTATCCTCACGTGGAAAAAAAAAAGGGTCAGTGTGGCTTTTTATTTAATGTTTAGTTACAGTTCTTTTAACGGCAAGTAGAAGAACCTGTGCTGAATTAGCTCTGCCTATTTGAGCAGTAAATGGGATTGACTGCAGGGACCACGAAGTAGCCTGCAGAAGCCAGAGAAGCGCTGAAGAACCAAGTTCAGGAAGCAAAGAAACAGAGCAGCTCCACAGCACTGGGCAGCAAGGGGCAGCAAGGGGCTCCGCAACGTGGGTGTGTCCAGCCACCTTAGCTGCATCACCACGCTGCAGTTTGCTCAGTGCTCAGGTTTTCAGGTTCCCCGCTCACAGCCTAGTCAGTCCTCCTCAGCTCAGGTATTCAACGTTACATCAACCAGCGGTGACCAAGAGCACACTGCAGCGCACAGAACCATCACCTCTAACTGTCAAACATCTCGTGATGGCCAGAAATTAACAGTTCATTTATTAAAGTCCGTATGTACCAGGCATAATACTTAGTTTCATGCGACATATAAAATATCAATAAAGCAGATTGCAGATTCTACTTAGGGACGACTTTTATAAATATAATGAGAATGATACATTGAACATTATGATCAATATTTTTCACTTCCAATAATGTATTTTTTAAAATATAATTATTTTAACTTGTATTTTACTAAAGCTGTGAAAATAAATCCTAAGGTAAAATATTTTTAAATGTGGAGGGAAAGAAGGGTTGGAGGGGAGTAGAAAGGGACAAAAAAAAAAAGAATTAAGATAAACTAAGTACATACATCCCCCATGATGAACGTAATCATTATGTATTGCACAGATATATTAACAAAAAATAAGAGTAAAATATTTTTAAATTACAGAGTTACTTTCAAAGTGAATCATTCTATTTTTAATTTTTATAAGTCTGTATGTTTTTATTGTCAGTGCCACTAACTGTAACATATTTCCTGAATAAGAAAAGAGTGCCTTAGTTGACTAAAACGATTCACTGGCTCCTTCCTATTCCTGGGCTGCTGACCCTCCTCCCTACATTACCCTTCAGGGCGGCACGCCCCTCCCTTCTGACCTTCTTTCTTCATGCTGACATCTTCATGCTGGTCTTCCCAAAGCCGACTGAGCATAATCTATAAGGTCAGAAAGAGGAGGCTGTGCAGTGCTGGCAGGGTTAGAGACACAGGTCTATCTGTTTTGTCACTAACCCAGCAATATGATCATGATCTATCATTTCTTCAGCCTACACCTCTCTCAGCAGGAAGCAAATAAGTATCTATTAAATCCACCTGTCCATAAAAGTTTCCTTACTTGAAAAAAGACATGGTGATAATTGCCCCATTTTTCTTCTCTAGTTGTTACCAAATCATAGTAATAATAGTTTGTAAATGTTTTACAAGCTATTAAGCACGATAGAAACAGCAGGGGGTTTTATTTCAGAGTTCTCCCCTCTCATCTCTGGAAGGCCATATGGCATAAATGGGATAAAAATGGGTTTTAGAGCCAGCAGATAGAAATTCGAATCCCAGCATCATCACTTGTTATGGTTTGTGCCTCAACATCACCCTAAAGCCTCATGTGGCCACAGGTGGGGCTTTTTCAGAGGTGGCTGAAACTAGAATGTGTGATGCTGAGATTAAGGGCTTCTGATTACTAAATCAATCCACTGACTGTTTTGGCACCAGCCTAATCCTGGCATCCTGGATAAGATATAAGGGGTAGAAGGAAGCTGCTTAGGTTCCTTGCTTGCCTTGCTGCCTGTCTGCCTGCCATACCACCCTGCCTTAGACCCAGCTGGTTGTGGACTGAAACCTCTACAAACTATGAGCTACATAAACCTTTCTTCCCTTAATTTTGGGTGTCAGGTATTTTGTCTCAGCAATGACAGAAAAATAACTAAGAAATCACTAATTCTGTTTGGCTTTGGGCAAGTTAATACACCTTCTGAAGTACATTTCTGTGTACACACAAATACCCACCTTCATTTATTTACAACTTTATTATTTTGCAAAAGGTACTAAGAAGAAAAGAGAAGCTTAGGATGACACTTACAGAGCAGCCTTTATCATTCTCACAAAAATTAAAGAATATCAGCTAAAGAAAAAAAGGAATATTAGCTCAAGATTTTTAAGCTGTAAAGCTGTCCTGTTGTTGTTTTTTTTTTTAACCATTAACAGGTAAAAATATTATATCAAAAGCACCAAAAGCAACTCTGGGAAAGCAAGAGTCTATACCCTGAGGGTCCCAGCATAGAGTGAGACCAAGGAGCCTGTTTTTCCTAACTTCTAGTAGTTAGTGTTAATGGTTTATATCTAGATGTCCCACAAGAGCTCATGTACTCGTAGACAGGGCTTTTGAAAGGTGACTGAATCATGAGGGTGCTATTAGGAGGTGGGACCTAGTCAGAAGAGGAGGGTCCCTGGGGGCCTGTCCTGGTAGAGTGTATCTCCCTCCCTGGTTTACTTTCATTCTGTCCCTGGCTACCACGAGGTGAGCAGCTCTACTCCACCCACACCCTTCTACCATGCTGCCTACACCACGCAAGGACTGAAACTTCTCAAAGGTCAGCCAAAATAAGTTGCAGGAGTCAGGTATTTGGTTTCAGCAATGAGGAAAGTGACTATGACAGTTAATTATCAATTCACTAATTAGAGCTCATATGGGAATAAACTTTTTTTGCCAGCCCTATTCTAGGTTTTCCTGTTTGTCTCTCCACTAGAATGAGTCAAAAACTATCTCGATTCTACCTACTCTAAAAATGCCTCTCCCACACTCCCTGGCCTCTACCCTAGAGTCCAGGCCCCGGCTTTCATCAGCCTCCCGAGGGGCATCTCTCACAACACCAGGAGAGTGACTTTCTGAAATACGACTTTGAGGACAGCCTCTCTGTAGGGTTTACACCTTGTAATACACAGTTCCCTAGCACTTCCTGAATAACCTATACCTTTGTTGTAACATAAATGGTCATTCGGGCCCTGTCTCCATCTACTCCAATCCCAATGCTCATGGTCTCCCAGTATGTACCTAGTGCAAACCCATTCCTTCTCCCTGAGTGTGTCATGCTCACACACTCTCTTTAGCATTCTCTTATATTCTCACATACACAGCCTTCACCTCCCTACCTAGTAAATTCCTTTACATCCTTCAAAACTTGGTTTAAAAGGAGGCCTGAGCTGGATGCCTCTAAAATCCTAAAATGAGCTGGAGATTGAGCTTAGTGGTCAGAGTGCTTGCCTAGCAAGCCCAAGGCCCTGAGTTTGATCCCTAGCACCACAAAAACAAAAACAAAAACAAAAAAAACCCATAAAATCCTAAAATACACGCATTAAAATTTGGTTGGTTTTTTGTAACTGTAACCCCACTAGAAAGTGAGACATGAACTCTTCACATCGTAGACAAAAATACATTGTAGAAGTTCTTCAAATAAACTGAATAAATTAACAAATGGCTTGAATAATGACTAAATTCAATCTTATTATAAGTATAAAAAACTTTTGTGAGATCATCTGATAAAATACACATCATTCATCAAGTTATTTCTAGTTGAAAGTAAACTCAGAGTTCCAAACAAAAGCCTAAACATAAACAGTGATTCTAACATCATAAATGTGGTTGTAAGATGTCAAAAGACAATGTTAATTTGCAACTGAGCTGTATATGGTACGTTGCCTCAAAAAATGGAATTCAAATTAGGTACATGATGAGTGGAAAATAGAAGACTGAGTTCTAGTACTGTGCGTAAAGAAAAACTGTTTAATAACAGTTTTGAGAATTTAAAGGAACTTCAAAAACAAGTTCCATTCATGTATTTGGAAGGTTTTCCTACACAAGGGTGAGAAGACATTAACGTTTCCTCATCTTATATTGTAACACTACATTTACATAATCTATCTTCTCTAAAGTGGAATTTTTAATCTTCTTTAATAGTGAAAAATTTTGTAAAGCCTTTAATCAGTAAATTACACTGGGTTCCAACAGATGGTGGTACCATGGAAATCCATAAGAACAGCTGCTTAATGGGACCAATATGTTAGAAAGAAAAGAGAGATAAAGAAAGGAGGAAGGAGGGAGGAAAGAAAAAAGGAAGAGAGAGACCATACAGCCTTCCTGAGCTCAGCTTCTCTGTTCTTGATGCCTTTTGTGTGTCTAGCAAAGGTAAGAGTAACTACAAGATTACCTTGCACATTCTTAAATACCATGAAACTCATGTCTACTCAGACTTTCTCAACTCTGCTTCATCTTCTATG
The DNA here is from genome assembly GCA_004026905.1 of Hystrix cristata. Taxonomy (NCBI): domain Eukaryota; kingdom Metazoa; phylum Chordata; class Mammalia; order Rodentia; family Hystricidae; genus Hystrix; species Hystrix cristata. The sequence goes on from PVJO010000432.1 coordinate 216,676, forward strand.
GACAGTCATCCTATGTAACCTCTACAGTTACTTCCACAGTACATGAAATTAACATACTTTAAAAATAGGAAAAGGACTGGGGATTTAGCTCAATGGTGGAGTGCTTGCCTCGCAAGTACAAGGCCCTGAGCTCGACCCCCAGCACCAAAAATAAATAAATAAATAAATAAAATAAAATAGGAAAGGGAGTACATACATGACTTTGAAAAGAACCCTGAGCAAATTACCAAGATTGAAAAACAAAAATCGAAGTAACCAACCAGGCAAATTTCCAGGTAGCACATTATTTCTATTTCCTTCTACTTCACCACTTCCCATCTATGTATGGCTCAGGGAAAAAAAAAAAAAAAAAAAAAAAAAACAAAAAACGACAGCATTAGAATTTAGTGGTTAAGAACATGAGATTTATAGTGAAAACAGAGCTGGTCAGAATCCTGCCTTCATTACTTATTGTACTTCTTCTGTAACCTTAGTTATGTTCTCAAAGCCTTAGTTTCTTCATCAATAGAAGAGGGAACAATACCTTTCTCTTAGAGTTATTAGAGGAATGAAATTACAGAGAATGTATAAAGTGTAAGCACACTGGCTGGCACATAATAAACTAAATAAAAAGAGTTGCCAAACAGACTGATAAGTAAACAAGTAAACATTAAATCATAAAGACCTAAGAATTAATCAGATAGTAATTTACACTAAGCTGACAGTAGAGCCTTTCACGAAATGTTTTAAAGTGTTTTGCAAAGTTTTGTTTAATACAGGCAGGAGAAAAAACCAACAATAACAAAAAAGAGAGAAAGCAAATACAAAGAATAGTATGACAACTTAATCCATGATCTAGTAACCAATAAAAAGTTAAAAAATCCTTAGTTTCAACTCAATTTTTTTAGCCTCAACTCACACTTATCCTTCCAATGTAGTCCACACTTTTAACAGTAGAGCCTTTCACGAAATGTTTTAAAGTGTTTTGCAAAGTTTTGTTTAATACAGGCAGGAGAAAAAACCAACAATAACAAAAAAGAGAGAAAGCAAATACACAGAATAGTATGACAACTTAATCCATGATCTAGTAACCAATAAAAAAGTTAAAAATCCTTAGTTTCAACTCAATTTTTTTAGCCTCAACTCACACTTATCCTTCCAATGTAGTCCACACTTTTAACTGCAGCATGTATTTTCACAGTCCAAAATTGGGCCAAAAAAATTCCTTCAATCCAGTTACCATTCTCACCTCACTCCCTTTCCCACCTATTGAAACTCCATTAATCATTCTGTCCTGTGGTACCTTCCTCAGGATCTAGCAGAGACCACCTCATCCACCTCTAGGTTCCCAATGTCTATTGCTTAAAATGAAATTTAAAGAGCCCTTATTTGTTTTTTTCACTCCCAGTCTTCCTCCTCACTAGATTTTTAAGATCATTATCACTCGAGTGGACATATCCTACAGTGGTTATCTAGATGCACAGAACATAAAATATAATAAACGAGCACTTCTTTAGATATAGAAATACTCCTTTTTAAAGGTAAAAGAATGTTCACCATGTATCTGTGTTTTAACCATGGCTTCACTGGCATATCATAGAGCAGTATAATGCTAGTAGCAGAGATGTGCCATAGTTTTTTAGCTTGTATTTTCTGAGTATCTAAAAACATCCATTATAACAATACTAATAATTCATGAATGAACATTTTATGACTTACTAATCCAGTGGCCTATCAGTCTATTCTAAATTCCATTAAACAGAGTATGTCATTTATTTTCGGTATTCAATAAAAGAAAGGACTTTTCAGAATAAATTTTTGGCTTATACAATAATGGTAGTTTAAAAACAAGCTTTACTCAAATAATAAACCTTATTTTACAAGTCAAATATGAAAATCATTCTCATCTCTTATCACATATACTAATACTAATACATGTACGCATAGACTTTATTAAATTTTATAAATGGCAACCCTTATTGCCTATATATGCAAGATGGCTGGAAAGTTAATCTGCAATGGAGACTTTGATCCAAAACACCGCCTACAATTCAGATAATAACAGGGTAGATGTGATTCCAAATAAGTGTGCAAACATGATTACGATTAACAGCAACGTAAATTAGAAAGTCACAGTTCTAGCTCACTCAGGTTGTAATTCTAGTTCTGCTACTAACCAGCAGTGCTACCTAAGGTAAATCATTTCACATTTCCAAACTTTAGCTGGGTATCACATACGTAAAATTATTCTGGGTTAGATCAATATTTCCCATGTACTCTGAATCATAAAAATCATATATTAACAGATAAATGTCCCACTTCTCTTCTAAAAACTTTAATTTAGTAACTCTCATAAAAGGGCCACAGAATTATACTGAAAGGTCCCCAGGTAACTCTCAGAAAGTTTTATGTGCACTGATATCTGATTTCTAAGGATTCTCCTGGGTATAAAATTCTACAATTTGAAATTTTATGACTGATCAAACTCTCTATCTTAACCTGTTAATACTGATGCAATTCCCACGAAACTTCATTTTGCTATTGGAAAAAGATCAAAACCTCTGTACTCCTAAGCTATCTTCTTTAGCATTTGGTTCTGTTTGCTCCAAGGCTCTCCATTTTCATGTCATCCTGGATACCAGTAAATCATTTGAGAGATGACATGAATTTGGCTGGATCATACTTGTGCTTGAACAATATTCATCTATGATTCCAATGGACACAATTCTTCCTTTGGTTAGGACTCAGTCACATATTTAATGTTAATTCAACGATATATGCACGTTAGTTTTCAGAACTACATGCCTTTTAACATTGTAATTGTACAGTCATTTCTTGGTATCCTGGGGGATTCTTCCAAAACCTCTTGTGGATATTAAAATTGGTGCAGGTTCAAATCCCTTATATAAAATGATGTTCTATTTGTATACAACTTTTATATCCTCCCTACTTTAAGTCATCTCTAGATTACTTACAAACCTAATACAGTGTAAATGCTACATAAGTAGTTGTCACACTATTGTTTAAGAATTAGAACAAAAAAGTCTACACATGTTCAGTACTGACACAATTTTTCTCCCCTGAATATCTCTTATTCGCTGTTGGTTGAATCCACTGATGCAGAACTCACATACCAAGAGCTGTGTATTACTGAAATTTGTTCTTTACTATTTTATTTGTAATACACATTAGGCAGATCACAATTATAACTCCTAGCAATCTTACAGATAATGTTTATGTGATAAAAGAAAATTATAAACATTATAATTATTAATTGGCTTTAAAACAGTACCTGAAATACTCTTCCAGTATCATAAATATAGAAGATATTTTAAAAGCTATAGTTCTCTCTCATTAAATTACCAAATAATTTTAAAAGCTGAACTCTCAAAATTTGTCTTTAAAATATAATAAAAAGTACATATTCTACAATATGACATCCCATTTTAAAAAGGATTCTTCTCCACTTTCATCCCAAAATTAATAAAATCTGTTATGTCAAACTTCCCTTATCCATCTTTTGTTTTTAAAGACTGATTACTAAAATGAACTACAGAAAAGATATTTTAAAGCTTCAGACAGCCATTGATAGGACCCTTGGATTCACACATTTAGAGATTTCTTCAGTATTTGCTCTGATTTTCTATGCTTGCTTACAGGATAACATTAAGATACTCATTTCCCTTTAAAATTGTAACAGAAATGATTAGTATACATATAAGTTACTTCAGACAATAATCACTTTTGTTTGAATTTAAATTTCCTACTCTTAAGTGTTAAAATTGTTTAATTACATTAAAATGTTAACACCAAAAATATGTATCAAATAAACAAAAGTTTACATTTATCCCGCCAATCCCATTTCCCAGGAGAAACCAAAGTTAATAGTTTGGTGTACGTCCATCTAAAAACCACTGTCTTTTTTGTTTGTTTGTTCGTCTGAGGTAGTGGGGACTAAATCCAGGGCCTTGTGCATGCTAGGCAATCACGCTACCACTCAACTGCATCCTTAGCCCTTCTAACTTTATTTTGAGACAATCTCATTAAATTGCCCAGGCTAGCCTCGACCTGCAGATTCCCCCACCTCAGCCTCCCAAGTAGCTGGGATTATAGGCTAAAAGCTACTGTCTTTACAAGATTTCACTGGGAAGTTTCATACTATCTGAAACTTTAATCAAAAAGAATTGGTACCAACATTATTTCTTACAAAGTCATGATGATACATTTACTACCATCACACAGATTTTTTCCAAAAGGCTGTGAGGTAGCATACAAAAATATGCCAAAATTTATTAAGATAATTTAGAGGTGAGAAGTGGTAGGGAAAGAGAATTTGTATATTCAATGCAATTAAAAACACTATTTTTCATGATAGTTCCCCAAAAGGAAGACAAAGAAGCAAAATAATAATTAAGTTATCGATCTGTAACTGTGATACTACAAATGGTTAAGATAATGTAGTGCAAAATTAAGTTGTCAAGCTCTTAAAAACCGCAAATGGAACTCAAAACCAGAAAAATAGAGGAAATCTATATCATTTAAATTATATTTTTAAATTTAAACACATTGAAAGTTATCAGCAGGATCAATGCTGTGTGAAAGAAACACTAGTAATAAATGAAATTAGCAGTCTACCAACCCCATTATTGTAAAATTGATTCTGCAAGTATCCCATATTCTATCTTCACACACACAAACTGCGTGAGAAAAAAAAATGTAGGAAAGATGTTAAGTTTGTTTCACTCTTATTAAAGAGAATCTAAAATAGATAACCTACTTTAAGGACAACTAGGTCATCTAATGCATATCTGTCATAGACTCATAAACTCATCAACGTGTTTTGTAACTATCTGCTCGGCCAGGAAACAATGGAGTGGAAGTACCTGACAGGAGCATTCAACTAGCAGAGTGACTCTGGAAGAGCTGAATGCGCCACACTGATAGAACACTTAAGTTGAATTCTGCTCGCCCTGATGCTAGCAAACTACTCACATATAAAACACACACAAAGCACACATAAAAAAGTCAGAAGGTAACCATAGGCAAATTCAGAGCCGTCAATGAAAGCTGAAATTTTTTGGATCTGATAAGACATTAATATTCTCAGTTATCCTTAGTAATTCTACTGTAAATCTATAAACCAAATGCCATTAACTGTATTTTTCTTAAGACATTATTCTCCATTCCAGGGTTGTAAAAGAAGGAAAATAGGCAGAAAGCAAATTAGGTCATAACCTCATTTAGGAGTGGATTTGATAAACTAATTTTTGTTCACCCTTCTTAAATTTCATAATACAACCTTCTACATATGCCCCTCTCCTTCCTCTCAACAAAGACGACTACTCTCACATAAGACAGTATGATTTAATCAAATGTGCGAAGCCATTTTTCTAATAGTATTCTTGATACCTGCATTTGTGGAAGTTAAGCTAAAGCAGTACAGTGGACTAAAACAGTATAAAATAAAAATTTGGATTTAGGTTTCCAGAGACTATTCATGAGAGAGATCCTGCTTGCTTGTTCCAGCCCAGTCTGGCCATTTCTGTGTGTGTTTTCTATAAGAACAAGACAATGGTTATCAAATGAACTAAAATATCTGATATGTTGAAGTTTACCCACAAGGTTATTCAAGCACATAATGAACACTTACATATAAACTCTTGACTAACGAAAAAAGTCAAGAATGCATTTTCTTTTTTCTTTTTTTTTGTTTGGTGCTGGGGATCGAACTCAGGGCCTTGTGCTTGTGCTTGCAAGGCAAGCACTCTAATCACTGAGCTGAATCCCCAGCGCCAAGAATGCATTTTCTACCTCTTCAGTTAGTCTTTATGATGGGAAAAAAGTTTTGTTTTTTTTTTTTTGTTTTGTTTTGTTTTTTTTTGTGGTGCCGGGGATCGAACTCAGGCCCTTGTGCTTCCAAGGCAAGCACTCTAATCACTGAGCTAAATCCCCAGCCCGGAAAAAAGTTTTTAAATTAAATAAAAATTATGTTAAAGTTGTTGGAAATGATGTAATTGTTTCTCCAAGATATTAGATGGCACCAAACATTCCAAAATAGTTTGTTAAAATCTTCCTTCCTTCAGCCATAAGCTTAGAAGAAAAAGATGGTTTTTAAACTCTAGGCAGAGATCATAGTTAAATTTCAAAATATATATTCTGTTTTATAGTACAAGTCATACTAAATAAGCTTAAAATAATCACAGGTACATAAAGACTCACCATCTGAATGGGTTTCTTGTGGAGATCTCGTTCAGTTACCAATTTTTCCTGGTCAGTGACATAGAGACCTTTCTGTGCTAAAGCCTGGATGACAGCATCATGGCCCAAAAGGGGTTTGGCAGCATCACTTTTGAGAATGAGGCTCCCGGCTCGACAGTACAGTTCCGCCGATAGAAGCAAATTGACAACAGGCGGTTTGATGTGTTCCTGGTCATACTGATCGGTGTAAAATGGTTCTCGAAGTTCCTCTGGCACATTTTCTATAAAGGGAATAAGCAATTACGAGATTTTTAATAAAAGAAACACAATTATTTAGTAATTATTATTCATATTGCAGAACTTAAGATTCACTCTAAAAATAACAATATCCCTTTAACTGCACAGATTTTTGGACCTAATCATAATCTAGAATGAAAGAAGAAAGAGATAAGTTTTCTCTAAAGAAGATGCTGTTTGTACTATATTCTAAAAAGGGACTATAAAGCAAACCAAGTAGAAAAGTTTTGAGTCTAATGGCTCTTGGGAAGTATTTCCACATGCAGAGTCAAAAGTACAGAATGAACTATATGAACCCTATAAACTAATTCTGGTGAATAACCACATATGCAAGCAGTCAACCAAGAGATGCATTAACAGGTATTTCAGGATACTGTTAGGTCTCATACCCTTAGGTCTCGCACCTAAGAGGATAAAATCCTTTGGCCAAAGTTTTACAGCTACCAAGTCACAGAAGAGACTGCCTGACTTATTTTGTTCCTCTGTCTCAAGGTCCCTGGTCTCTCTCTCTCGTTTAGCCCGCCAAAGTTATTGAGGGGGAATTAGGAAAGAGTCATTGTCTAAAATCTGGTATTCAATACTAAGGGATGTAAAAGTCAGAGATACAAGAAAGATTATTTTATAAGTATGAGGAAATGAAGTTTCAAGGCACTAGTGAAAACAGGAAGTGAAGGACATATGAGACTACTAAAAAGACAATAAGTAGCAAGGAATAAAACAGAGACAGAGGTCAATATGGAAATTCAGTATGATCAAGCCTGGGTCATGAGAGAAACGTGATAACGCTAATAAAAAAAAGGGAAATCAGAGGCAGAGCCAATTCTGGAAGCAAGATCATAAGCTCTGTTTTAGACATGTTGAGTTCAAAACGATAGCAAAAATATCCAAGTGGAAGCATCCAATAAATAGTAGGAGTTATAGAATTCAGGAAAAAGATCAGAGTGAATATATCAAGTTTGGGGTTTGGGAGACATCTAAGAATACCATCCTTGTTTAATAATTAAAAACTGCTTCCTTCCTTCATAGTTGTATTACCCAGTAGCAAGCTAGCCTTAAAATTAATATAGCTGTCTCAGCAGTGCAAACTTGCAGAATAGAGCGCTAGTGTTCATTTAAAGTTTAGCAGGTAGAAGGTATTTAGCAGAACTACGAAAGAAATTATTTTAAGATAACTATTATAAAATGTATAAAAATGAATTTTTATTTCATTCATAAATAAAATGACTAATATAGGTGACTCAGTATCTAAACACTACTGCAATGAAAGGTGAATGCACACTGTAAGGTTACAAATGTGTCTGTCATACCTATACATCCACTGACTACTACTTTCGCATACACTTTTCACACATGATCTAAATACATCTTGACGAAGTGGAGAAATCAGATAATACACAGATAAATAATAGGAACATACACTTATACTTGCTGAAGACTTTGTATATGTCAGGCACTGTCCTAAATATGAATTCTGCCATTTAATCCTAACAACCCTTTCATCCTCACCAGGCAACTCAAGAAAGATTGTCTTATGCAAGGCACATAGCTAGTAAACGTATAGTTCTAGCTCTGGACCATCTAGCTAAACAGACTCAAAAATAATGGTGTGCCAAGATCACAAAGAGAGGGGTAGATGGAAGATGTAGAGCTCAGAGGCTGTTTTCATTTTATTAAGATACACCCACAAATCTACAATGTAAAATCAGAAGTTTTTAAAAGGCCCCAATGTCAGGAAAACAGAAAGGACACAGAGCAAATCAAAGAATGTTTCAAGAATATGATAAAAATAGATTTTTCAACCCCCAAAAGAATGCAAAACTCCATGTTAAATATTATAAAACAGGTCACTTTAAAACCAAGAATAAAGAGAAGGCCTTCGAAACCCCTTACTGTTTTACCAATGGTGCACTATTATTCTTTAAAACAATTTGAAATTGTATATTTTGTAAAAAAAAAAAAAATGAACTGATATGGTATACCAAAAATAGGCAGAAGGAATGGTAAGGTTTTACTCTCTTCCTAACCTCCTGTACAAAAGGTAAGCAATTAATAATTATGGAGTGCCTGAGTGAAATGTCACTGCTAGAAGTACAAAGGATAAGAGACAAGTTTTTCTGGTATACCAGGACTTAAGCATAACCTACCTTAATCATGTTATAAATCCTGACTAGATTTAAGTTTTGAAATTAACACTCACCTGAAACACTTGAGGTACAGGTAGAGGGAGTAGATAGTATTGTTCTATGCAAGTTTCTATAAAGCTGGGTGAGCTACCAGCAGCATCTATATTCTACCAAATGGTACAGATTTCTTTGAAACAATGCAGGTTCAGGACGTAGTAGGGAAATACACTTCAGAAATATCACACTAAATCAGGAGAATATGGCCTTATTTTTCACATCTAAAAAACTGTTCCTAAAACCAACACAGAACTTGTAAACTTCAAAAAACTGCAACTAAAAGCACACCACAAACTCCAAACTTGAAATTAGGTGAAAGTCATAAAAATGGTCAATAATATGAAAAGAAATTCGGAGTACCAGTAATCAAAGATTTTTTTTTTTGCTATCAAAATAGCAAAAAACCCTCAAAAAATAAAAAACTTGAAAATAGTGTTGACAAGGATATAATAAAATAAATACCCTTCTACATGACCAAAAGACAAAGACCATGTCTAGCTTACTATGATATAGATCCCTGCATCTAAATCAGTGCCTGGTACATGGTAAGCACTCAATAAATTTTGATAAATGAATAAAAACGTTATTTATAATTTATGGAATAAAATATAAATCCATGAGACTAACCCACTGCAAATAAATAAATAGGGATGAAGCTCTTCCTTGTAGAACACCAACCAATAAATGGGGATGGTGGTAATAACAGCAACCATCAATTCAGGCAAGAATTATTACTGCACATTGAAATGGTGGCAAAAGTTTGAGAAACAGGATAGTTTGAGTTATTTCCCCATAAATTACTTATTAATTAAAAATGGGAAAACAGTCATTTTAGAGTGGAACATTGGCAGATACCACTTTAACTAGGTGATCGAAGTAATCACTAATACTAGAACAAACATTATGTGCCTCTTGATATGATTTACTGAGAATACAACATTTCTTCTCTGGTAGTCTTGTGCAATTTGAATCTAATCATGTTCTCGCTTCAGTAGCACATCTACTAAAACTGAACCTAATTATTAAGGAATATCAAACACATCCAAGTTAAGAAACACTATAAAATAACTAGCTTTTTCCCTCCTAAAAGTGGTGCTGTGTGTGGAAGAGCAATAGGCACATCTGCTAGTAAGACAGGTGATGGCTGTGGTGGTGCTGGGAGTGGGAGCATGAGAAAGGTAATGAGTCAACCAGCGGGGAGCAGGGAAGAGCAAAAGGAAGAGAGGGAAGAAGGAAAGTGGCAAAGAAAGTAAAAGATGAGACAGCACTAGAAGGCAAGGGTAGCAGGGGTTTGGAAGATGAATTAGTTTCTAGGTCTCCATCAGCTCTTGTCTAGGGGGGCAAGTTTCCATGCACTTTGATTTTCCTCTTATTTGGATACTACAGAACCCATGTCAGGATCTCAGCATCATTCAAGTCATTCAGACCAAAGTGGAGACATCTGCTGAATCAGTGTCCAGTATTCCAAAGTACCATACAGGGACGCACAGAAGAAGGTGGCCCAACTGGACCCTAAAGGAGCGCAGGGTTAAGCAGGTTTGGCAAAAGCACCAAGATAAAGGCCAGAGAAGGTCCTTGTAACATGTAGCTGAGGATACTTTATCTCCAAAACTGTTATGTCGTGAAAGACAAAGATAGGCTGAAAAGTTATTCCACATTAAAAGAGACCGGAGAGAGACAACTGAATGCAATGCACGATCTTGGACTGGATCCTGGGATGGGAAATAAAATGGTAATAACAGATTAAAACAACTGGCAAAACTGAATATAGGCTATTGATTAGACAATAAATCACAGTCAGATGTTCTGATTTTTAACTACAATTAGATAAGATAATTATCTTTCATTATAGGAGACATATGAATTATTTAGGGATAAGGGAGCACGAGGTCTCTAATGCATTCTCAAATAGTTCAAAAAAAATCTGTATTTGTATACATTTTACGTGTGTGTGTGTGTATATGTGTGTTTAGAACATAGACGTGTTTGTGTGGGAGGGAAGGAAACAGAATGATAAAACAAATGGGACAAAATGTTAACAGTTAATACATTTGGGTGAAGGATATTCCAGAAATTTTTGTACAATTCTTGTATGTTTGAAATTATGTTGAAAAAAGTTACAAAACCTCAAAATGCCTAAAACCAATTCTTTCCCCCAAACTAGATCATGTTCCAAGTTCCCTTATAAATGCACTACACCACCACTCATCTAGCTGTACAAGCCAGAAACCTAGGCATCACCATCAATGTGTCCCTCTCCCTCAACCCCTGCCTCCCAAAAAACCGAAGAGAATCCAGTCCAGTCATCCTTGCCTCATGGTGTCAACTCGTATCTCCTTGACCCAGACAGACAATCAGTACTTTTCATCTCAATTACTGCATTTACTCCTAATTTAGTCTTTCCACATTCATTCTTGTTTCCACTCCAAATCATTCTCTGCTGTAGCAAAAGTTTGCTTACTTCCCATAAGCAAATCTGATCATGTCACACACACCACCAACAACCCCATCAGTCTCAAGAGTTTTCAATGACTTCTTGCTTCTCTAAGAATTAAAATCTTTCCTCTGCCAGTTACATTCAGTGCTTAGAAACGATGTCCTCTTCTGCTACACAGACTTTGCACATTCATGTTTAGAATGGTCTTTCTTTCTACACTTTACACCCTTTTGGATTCTGGGGGAGGGTCAGTAATCCAGTCAGTGTGATTCAAATTCCCCTCAATAAAAGGAAAGAACACAGCATTTATCCTGCCTTCCTTGTATTTCACTGTATGTTTACTTTTAAGACTATTCAATTCTTTTAAACATGAAAAAGTTTGTAGTTTGTAAAACATAGGTGAGCTGTCCTAAGATACTTTAAGTATAGATAAGTAGTTAATAAGCATAAAGTGTATTAGACACAGAACTGATACCGTAAAATGTGTTAAGCAGTACCTTATATATATTAAACATAAAGAGATGAAAAAAACCCAGAAGCCTTAATGTTCATGAGGCAATGAGGTACTGAATATTTATGATATACAAGGTTCTAAACATTTAGGATATAGCAAATATACATGAGACTAAAAAAGGGCCAATGAACACTTACACTCATGAGTTCTTAATTCAACTATCCACTCATGGTGCTCACTGTGGCCTACATGTCTTCTGCCCAAGGAACACAAAACCCATGGCTATGCATCAAGCTTACTGACAAGCTCCAACTGTGGCAGGTGTACTTGTCCCCTGTGTCTAATATAGAGTAAGAGTGTGTCATTGGTCTGCCTCTCCGGACTTCCTTGCTGTATCCTCAACACTGGTCCTGATGACTTCATCAGGACCAGGAAAGGCTAACACGGCAGAATGAGATGCATACAAGGAACACTGTACCACAGGGATTTGGAGTGTGGTCCTTCCCCCTTGTTTCCACACTATCCTAAATTTATCAACTCACCTCACCTCTTTCCCCTTACTTCTCATTGTAAATTGATTTAACATGTCATGTAGTTTAAGTATTTCAAGTTTTTCTGTAAGCTTTTTGTTTCATGACCTCTGGGGTAGTTTGCTGGAATTTCCCACAGCACTCAGGGAAACCAAAAAATAAAGGGACATTTCTTTCTAAAGGACTATTCCAGCTAATAAATGAATAAATCATGACAGAGAGAGTGAACCAAAACCCCAAACTGAATGCAATCAATCCTCTAAATATAACTATCAACTTATAAAAAATAGGACAAAGAGAAACTTGTTAAATAATACCACGGAGAGATGGACTATGAGAGGTTTTGTAAGACAAATACTCTGCTTTCTCTAATAAACTGCAAAGATTAAATGAGAAGAGGGGAGACTAAACATTAAAAAAAAAACAGAGACATATCAACCAATTGCGAAGTATGACCCACATAAAGATCCTGACATTTATGAAACAGAACTGTTAATATTCATGCTAATATTCATGATGGCAGTCCCTTGGTTATACTTTAAAAAGGAGTCTTTAACTTTTGGAGATATATGTACTGATGTATTTTATGAATATAAAGTTATGATGTCGGAGACTTGCTTCAAATAACTAGCAGGAATGGGAGGTGCTTACAACTGAGCTAAGACCAGTCACAAGCAGATGACTGTGGGGGTTGGATGATGAATACACGAAAGTTCATTTTCACTGTATATATGTGAGATATAAGCAAATGGTTTTGTTTAAAGAGAAAGAAAAAAGCAAGAGAAGAGTGCAGAGTTTTCATGCAATGACCAGGCAAGAACTCTGAGTGGTATACTACATGGTGTGAGACTAGGAACTACAATGAAGTACGACTGAAAAATATGGTCAATGTTTAAATTTTTAAAAATTATTATGGTAAAAGACACACTGCCATTCATCCCTCTCAAATGCTTCCCCTTGCTTCGAACACATTTACCCCATCGTTCTTGCCACTTTCTAAAGCAGTTTTGGAAGTCCTCTTTTGTGACTTGATTTGTACTATCATGGCCACTTCATTATCCTGAATCAATTCAAAATGTTTACCTTTCATGGTCATTTTTTGACTTTGGGGAAGAGCTGGAAGTCACACAGTGCCAGATCTGGTGACTAAGGTGGATGAAGACACACTGTAATCTTTTTATGAGCCTGCCTTTCTGGTTGGATGGCACTTGGCAGCAGCATGTGCTGTGTTTTTGATCATACCTCATAAAGACAGGAAAGAGAACTTCCAGAACTGCTTCAGAAAGTGGCAAGAAAAATGGGATAAGCATGTTCAAAGTGAGGGGGAATATTATGAGGGAGATTAAGATACCGTAACTGATACAATCTCCCATTCATTTTCAACCTAGTCACATTGGTCTCCCAATTCCCCTCCAAACATTATCGGCAAAGTTATCAATGACTCCCTGTTCTTAATGCAAGTGATTTTGGGGGGAGGGGTGCTGGAATGGAACTCAGGGCCTTGTGCTTGCTAGGCAAGCATTCTACTACTAAGGTAAATCCTGAAGCCCTCAGGGGATCTTTTTGAGACTTGCTCTTGCTTAGTCTTTCTCAGCGATACCTTCTATTCTCTCATCTTCGATGTTCTCTTCTTGGGTTTCTGAGACTCTACACTCCTCTGTTGTTTTTTGTTCGTTTGTTTTTCCTCCTCACAAAATACAATTAATCTTAACATTTTCCAAGCTCTCACCCTCTTTCCACATACCCAATTGATCAACAAGTCTTATCTTTTATATCCATCCACTTATCTCCATATCCACTGAAACCATCCAAATTCAAGCTGCCATTATCTCTTTCTTGGACCATAATAACTTTCCAATTGAATTCCCCCTTCATAACTTAGTTCCACTCTAATCCACTTGCTACACTGTATCCAAGATCTTCTGTTTTTAATTGTGGTAAAATATACATAACATAAAATTACCATTTCAACTATTTTTAAGTGTACTCTGAGAGAGGTTCTGAAAAAGGGTCTTCTGATGATGTCACCTTGGTTAAAACAAACTGAGTGGCTCAGGTGCAGCTAGGAAGAAGAAGTCTCTTATTTTTATTTGTTTTTGTGGTGCTGGAGATTGAACCCAGGACCTTCTTACTGAGCTACATGCCCAGCTAAATTTCTAACTTATTCAGACTGGGCTTGAACTTGCAATTCTCCTCCTGCCACAGCCTGCCAGAGTGCTAGGATTATAGGCATGCAGCACCACGCCTAGCTGAAAAATATTTTTAATAAAAAGAGTTCTTTGAAATAATTGTAATAAACATAATATCAACTGGCATAGTGGCACATGCCTGTAATCCCAGCACTTGGGAGGCTGAGGCAGGAGGATCAGTGCAAGTTTGAGGCCACCCTGGGTTACACAGTGTGTTCAAGGCCAGCCTGAACTACATACATAGTGAGACCCTATCTCAAAAAAACCAAAAAATAAAACATAATATCAAACTGGACCTGGTTGCCTATGCCTGCAATCCCAGCTACTCAGAAGGCCAAGGCAAGAAAATTGCAATGTGGTAGCCAGCCTGGGCAACTTAGTGAGACCCTGTCTCAAAAATTTTAAAAGGACTAGAGACGTAATGCAGCTCAGTGGGAGAGCACCCTTGCGTTAAATTCTTAGTATATATGAGAGTGGGGAGGTGATTTAAAAATATACATACTCCATTCCATGATAGAATTTATTCTGGAATATCCAATAGCAGCCTAATGGTGAGAATAATAAATTGGAACACTTTCCAGTTATATATGTATATTCTAAACCACAACTCAGAGCAGTATGCAAGTGTTTACTATCTTGACTATTTGACCAGCAAGGAGGAAAAGACAAACACTTTAGGAAAATGTCCCAGAAAAGAAGTGAGTAAAAGGGGGAAGGAACACTGGAAAGATACTACTGTATATGCCTTTAATTTAGAAATACGTTGATAAAGAGTCAATGTTTAAAAAGAAAAGGAAAAACTATGTGAAGCTAAGTGTGGGTGGAAATAGTAAATGTGATAAATTAAATGATTATTTCAGCTAAAGTACCTAGCCTTTCATTACTAATAAATGCATATTTCATTCATATATCATTACTGTAATTATAATTTACTAATTGAAGTGTCCATAAACTAGAATAAATAGAAAGCTAGAACTACTGAGGGAGAATAGAAAGCCTGAAAACAGAGCAATGCAAAATATATTTCCCATTTTTATACTAACTAATCAAATAGGAATAGACTTGTTTTTAAGTTTTAAATTCTGCAAAAAAAAAAAAAACCCTGAAGGCTGACTTAAATTTTCAAAGGCTTGACTGAAAGGTTTTCATGCTATTCTCTAATGCCTTCACATCCAAAACTGTACCATAAAACTGTAAAATAACAGGAAGAATATAACAGAAGTTAAAATGCAAATACTAGTATTTTGAAGGCTTAAACTCTTGATTGCGGTACCATTACTAACCGGCTGAATGCCCTAAAAAGGACAATTTAGTTAACTCCTCTAAACCTGTTTTCTCATTAAAAAAAAAAAAAAAAGCAAATTATCATGTGTCCTAAATTTTATTTTCAATTTCAGTAATTGTGAAATCAGGATGTCTTATAATTGCTTTGTATTTTAATGTACAAAATACCTTTGTAAGTTGATGGTGTGTCTTACAAGCTTTATAACAATAATTCTTCATAAACTGGGGTCCATTTGCTTCCCAGGAGACATCTGGCACCATGAGATACTTCTTGTCACTACTGGGGTGAGAAGAACATGGCAGGGCACACTACTGGCATTGAGTGGGTAGAAGCCAAAGATACCACTAAAATCCTACAATGAACAGAACAGCACCCGAAAACAAAGAATTATCTAGACAGTAGTTCTGCAACTAGGAAACTATGCTATAGAGTTTTAAAAGAAATAATATTCACTCAATAGGGTTGTTTTTAGAATTAAGAGAAAAAAATGCATTAAAATGCTCAGAATAGTACTGCAATCAGCACAAAGTACATGTTTTGGTACTAATATAAGTTAGTAATAGTTCTTTTTTCCAATCCAATATGTTTATGACAACTTTTCTTTTTTTTATTTGAATAAATTCCAAATTCTATAACCTAGCCTTACACACTATTATGTCCCAATTTACCTTGCAAGCCAGATCTACTACTTCGCTACATAAACCTCCTCCCATCTATCTGGTCTGTATTGCTTCACCAACACTACCTGGGTGGCACAACCCACGCCTCTACTCAAATGAGTTCCTCCATCTATGATACTTTCTATGCGGCCCAACACTCTTCAGGATCTTAGCTCCAGCATTCAGGTCTTCACAAACCATGGAGGCCGCAAGTGTCCTGCTCACACCCCACCTCCTTCTGAACCGTTTTCTTCTAAATGTCACTGTTCCCTTTACATGGGTCTTTCTATAGATTTCCTGAACTCTACTGAACTTTCCTGATACATTTATCATTATTTCCTCTACTAAAGCCTAATAAACTCTTTTTTAAAAGAGAGGCATTGCTTAAATCTACAGCACTTGATATTGTTTATTAGGCCACTCTCCTTAAATTTTTTCCTCCAAGGGCTTCAGTGATATTATACTGCCTTAATTCTCTTCCCAATTCTCTGAGTGATCTAATTCTACCTCCTTTTCCTCAGCCTTTGCCCCCATTCTAAGCAGTCACTATTCTAAATCTATCTCAAATTTCTTCTCTCCGTCTGCAATGATAGCTACTTCTAATTTCAATTGCACTGTTAAACAGAGTACCAAATTATTATTTCTAGCTTCAACTTCTGAAACTGCAGACCTACATGTATAGCTGTCTATTTCATTTGATTTATCAAACAAAATATGTGGCCCAAACATCAACTTTGTTTCCAGAAAGCTGCACTCCCATTCCAACTTGCTGCTTTCTCTATCTCTGTCAATGGCATCGCAATTCATCCTCCTGGTCACTAAATCTCAGTCTCAGGTAACCTCTATCTCCCTAAAACCTCAGCTGACCTTATCCTTCTATTTTCTCTTCTCATTTAAACTATTTCCCATGTACCCCAAATCTGGTCCCTTAGAAATAGTAAGGATTAAATTTCTGCAAACTTTTTTTTTTTTGATCGTTTGCTTCTTTTTCATCCCTTAGACTTCTATCCATACAGAGATTTCCCTGGTTCAGATCCTAGCTCTAGAAGTTGACTGTCTTTGAATGAGTTCCTAAACCCACGAGACTCACTTTCCTCATAAGAAAGAATGATTAAGTCTCTACCTCACAAGGTTGTCATGAAGATTAAAATGAGATACTACACGTAAAGTGCTTGACATACAATAATAACTGCTCAATAAATATTAGCAGCTTTATTGTCATTTCCACCCCACTTCAAGCCTTCAAGGGATTTAAGACAGCAGAGCACCTAAAGCAAATTCAGTCATCTTACTGCTTAAATGGGTTAAGTTCTTCTTCAGCAATTTACTTGAAGTAGCTAGAATCTCCATTTATTGTTACAAGTTCTTAAGGTCTTCTCAACTCTATTTTATCCCAATTTGAATATGACCTTTTTATCCATTCCAACTGCTACCAAGACAGATGCAACTAAGTACTTACTATATTCATCTAAAACACCTGAAAGTGAGTTAAGAGCTCTCCAATCTTTATAGAAAAAAAATAAACTTTAACACATTTTTCACACCTGCAGATTAAAGGTTACTCTGAAGAATGGTGCGGAGTAAAAAGCAAAATGTCACGAAGACGTGAAGTAGTGTGCCAAACGTTTCATTAAGTGCAAATTAATCTCTGAGGCTGTTCCTTCATCTGCAAAACAAGAATAACATCTGTAGGGCTTCTGAAGGAAGAAATGAACTAGGTATTTAGAGTTCTGAATACAGAACAGGCATGTCTCGCCTTCACTAATATGTTACCCTTTGCAGTCTGACCTCAAATGAAAACCACCTCCACCATTTACTAACAGTGTCACAGTGGGAGAGCTGTTTAACTGCAATGCTCCTTCTGTTTAAATAGGAACACACTATCCACATCACTGAGTTGTGAATCCCAAATGTATAACTTAATACAAAGTGTCTACCAGAGCTCCTGAGAGAAGTCAGTTTCCATTGATACTGTGTTTCTCTCCTTTCTTCTCAAGTGTGTTCAATGTGTGTTTATCAAGTGGTGCAGAATCTGGCCTGACATATCCAGAATGTAGGCCATTTTCCAGTTGGAAGCCTTTGTGAACTCACAGCAAAATTTTGACACCTGTACTATAGGTATCCTCTGTTTCAAGTGGAAAGAAAATATTTCTCTCATTCTCTGCCTTCCACTTTGTACATATTGCTTTTCCACATAGGTTACTATATAAATTTCTCTCTTCCTATCTTTTCTATGTACTTAAATAGCCTTCATTTTCCCTCCAAATGGATATAGATTTAGTATGCTGTTTAAATTAAAACCAAAATATATTATTTACACTGCTTTTCTCAGTGAGAAATTTTAGAAAGCAGTAAAACTTTGTGCTCCCTTATATGTGATACGCTGGATGTTTAATTAGAAAGAAATTTTTAAAATGTAAATTATTTCAAAGGGACTACACTTTTTCCTGATATCAGTTCAATATCAAAGCAAAATTCGAATAACATTAAGGCTATCATAAACATAAAATTACACTCAAGTAGTTTCTCCCAAAACCAACTCAAATAATTTTCCGAACACTGACAGTTACACAAGTCCTGAAAACAATCGGCTGTGTATGCCTTTAAAGAGTAAAAATCTAAATTAAACCATTTACTCACATATTTTCACCTTCCTCAAATTGGAAATCACCCATCCAGAACAAAAACCTGTATTTAATATTCGGAGAAAGATTTGCAAATTCTAAGAAACCTTTCAATAAATATTTTATGTGTCCAAAGTTTATTAGCTACCAAAAAGAAATCTTGCAAAATTGCTCTTGAAAGTTATCCAACTAAATTACCGTAGCATCTTCCAGTGAAAAACCAGCTCTCTTAATCTTTTAAGCATTCCACAACATGCGCTCCTAAAACAACAGCTAAGGAATTACAACAAGAGGCCCTTTTCCTGTTATTCCGTAAAGACTGGGTCATGGAGGGAGTGTTTAATTGCCACTGTATTACAGAACTTGTGTCAACAGCACATGCCCTCAAAAAATGCTTCTAAAAAATTTCCCAAACGAGGATGTTTTTGTTTCTTTTAACTTATGATGTCAAAATACATGTGGAGAGAGGAATACACCTCACTAATAATATGGAATGACTAGCACCCTAGTCAGCAAACTAAACGCTGGTTCTAATAAATCATTTTTAACAACCTGAAATGTGTACAGAGGGCTGATACAGGAGTAAAGAACGACAACAAAAATTAATACTGCACTTCAGCAGTGGGCACTTTCCATCCGACGGATTTTGAGCAGCACTCATCATTACAAATGTCAAAATCAACATAGTACTAGGTACCGTCCACCTTCAACCAAAAATAAAGACACCAACTCAAATTTCTTGGTAGTGTAATCACAATTATGACTGAAGGAGAAATGTATGCAGAACAGTGAGGAAAATACCACAAATTAAAACCATCCTGTAAAAACAAGACAAATTCCTCACCGAATAAAAAAGAACCCTTTTGCATCCAATAAAAGGTATCGGACCATGTGCGGGGGAGGGGAACCTTCATTTATGCCAGAACCTGCTTTCTTTTATTTCTCCTTTCTTCCTCCTCGTCCTAAGTCTCCTATCATCTCCCCGAACCTGTGCAGGAGGGGGATTCGAGGATCAGGAAACAAAAACCGGGATGTGGACACCATCCGGAGGAAGAGAGAAGGGAAGACCCACCACTTACCTGTCCCAAAGGCTTTGGCCACCAGCCAGGCCAGATTGCAGGCGATTTTGGCCCTGGAGAAATCATAGTGGTCGAAGGGCTTGATGGCTGGGACAATGAAGGTCTTTCTCATCTCCCTGGGGTCCGCAGCATCCCCCATCTTTCACGGCGGCTCCTCCGGAGGTCCGGGCTCTAACCTTCACATGCTGTGGCCTCGCCGCCGCGGGCGTGGGGAGGGCAGAAGAGGCGGGCGCCGAGCATGGGGGCCCGGGCGAGGCCCGCAGCCTCCCGCGGGAGCCGCTGCCCCCGGGCACAGGAATGTGGCGGGGCCGTGTCCGCGCGTCCGTCCTTCCGTCCGTCCGTCCACCCGCCCCGCGAGCGCGCGTGTGAGCGAGGCCGCCTCCCCTTTGTCTCGGTTTAGTCACACGGGCTTGGGGGAGGGTGGAGGCTGGAAGGGCCCGGAATTTTAAGGCGCGAGGAGAGGGGGAGCCTTTAACAATCACGTTGTGGAAAATGTCCCCGCCATGGCGATGCCCGCACGCCCTGCCTGTCCTCCCCTCGCCTCGGAGACGGGTCCCCGTGGGACGCGCGCGGGAGGGCGGAGGGTCGCGGGGCGCGGGGCGCGCGGGCGCGGGGACCCACCCAGCGCAGCAGGGCCGGCGGCCGCGGGGACCCAGCCGAGGAAAATGTCAAAATCACTGCGGCGCGCAGGCCGCCGGCGGCCGTCCCCTCCTCCGCGCTGCCCTCACGTCGCCGTCTCCTCCTCCTCCTGCGCCGTCGCCTCCCGGCTCTTCCTCCCCGAGGACGGCAAAGGCGGTGGCCTGGAAGAGGCCGCGGATCTCAAGCTCTGCGATCCTGCCTCGTCAGTCAGTCCCTGAATTTTTTTTCCTGCCCCACTGTTGACGCCCCGCTGGCTCGTTCCCCCCTCAGCCGCCGCCGCCACCGCCGCCGCTGCGGTTTTCCGGCTGCGGCACTGGACGTGGAGAGCAGATGCTGAGACTGAGCATGCGCCTGGGGCGGCGCGGCCCCCGCCCGCACGCTCTTCCCTCCCGCCGCCGTCGAGATCCCGGCTCTGCGCACTGAGCATGCGCAGCCTCTGTGCCGCCCCGTACCCGTGCTCCGTGCGGCTGCGTTTTAATCATCCCTTAAGAGTGCGCACCCGCTTGAGTGGACATCGTCTGTGTCCCTGGCGTCTGCTGCTGCTGGTCGGGCTGCTGAAAGAGGGAATGAGGGAAAGAGGCAGAAGCCTAGCAATGGGCTTTATATTCTAGGCACACAGTGGTTCACCCAAGGGAACAGATATTTAAAATGGTTATTATGGGGCATATTCTGTGCCACGAGTTTGACCTGCATAATCCCGTTTAGTCCTCGCAGGTGTTATCACTGGTTGAGCATGAAATTACAGGTAAATTAAGTCACCCATGAGGCTTAACCAGGATTGAAGATGATGTTTGAAGACTCTCAACCTATATTAATTTCATGATACTAAAATACTTTAGCTCGATGGTCTCCACTTAAACTTTGTAAGAGAGAGGACTATATCCACAAGTGCTTTCCTGTTCCCTTAGAAAAAAAGCACAAATCCTGTCACAAAGCAAGTTGACATCCCCTATGATCCACATCTACAAATCTTTGTAGTTGCATTTTGTTAGAACCCTCTCCATCTTCCCAAACGGGCATGCTTGCTCTGATCTCTGTGTCCTTGCTCAGTGTAGCCCCTCTATCCACTTGACTTACTCCTTCTCTATCTTCAAGTCTCTTCACTGTAGTCACTTCCTCTAGGAAGCCTTCCCTGATTGCTACTGACAATTTCCTGGTCCAGTCTGTCATAGAGGTGCCCACCCTATTGTTCCCAGAGGATACTGTTCTTATTTATGCCGTAACACTTGTCAGGTTGTGGGCCAATTCTCAGTTACTTCTCTGTCGTCCCCACTGATGATGTAGTTTACTGCCAGTACCCATATGGTGCCCGGCCTATAGTAGTTGCTCAGTTAATGTTTAGGGACAAAGGGCGAGTGTTGTAGTAGTTCACACTTATTGATATTACTCAACTAATTCCTCACTTCTTGTTTTAACCCATTAACCGTAATTATTAAAAAGTCCTGTGTGATCTTCATGTTACAGAGGAGAAAACTAAGGTTCAGATAAAAATTTAAATTACTCCATATTGTCCAACTTGTTCAGGCAGGCCCATATTTGAAGAAACAACTATCTTACTCCAGAGCCTATACTTTGTACTACTAGGGCCTCCCTGTTATAATCATCAGCTCTTGAGACAGAAGCAAGACCTTGAAGCACGAGAGGAGGGACTTTGGATCCTGTCTAAAAAGAGATCTGCTCCAGAAAAGCTGCCCTTCAGTTCTGCATGATCCCTGAAAACACTCCTCTCCGATCCCAGGAAGGCACTACGGATGGATCAGCTTTCAACCTGAGATAGGAAAAGAATGTCAGCAAAATGGCAACAGACCTCAGGGTGGTTGCCTGTGGCAGGTATAATTTCTTCGGTAGTTTAATATTAATAGAGTTTTTCTCGTGGGCAAGGCCCCTCCCTAGATCATGTGGGGATAATAAAATCAACATCTAAACAATAGTTCTTGAAGCGTGTTCATATAACTAATTTCCAATCCATTCTGTGACAGTCTTATTTTCCCATTCTAGAAGCAGAACTGAGGCTCTTAGAGCTTAGTGGCCAAGATTTCGTGGTTGAGTCTGAGTCTGGCTTCAAGTTCAAGCACAGCTCTTCTGACTCCACTCTTCAAGTCCCTGTGCCTCCCCTCTCCAGATTATAGTGTCTGACATGTACACAAATGAATAGCAACACCATATGAAAGGGCTAAGTGCTGGAGAGACACACAGTACAAAGAGAAGGTACAGATGGAGGGATTGGGAAGCTTTCTTGGGGATTTCTGTTTAGTGTTCTCAAATCCAACTTCCACTAAATTGTGGAACACAAAAAGCAGGTAAAAGAAACCTATACCCTAGAAAAACGGAAGGACAATACTGAAGTAATTTGCCAGTCAGCATAAGAATCTACAAGTAAAAAGATTTTTGAAGCCAAAAACAGTGCCTAGTCTTCTTCATGTTGCATGTGATTGAGCACGGTGCTTTGCTCAGTGAGTGCTGAGTAAATGCTTGTTGAATTTTGCTAAAAACTATTTCAGCCCAAATAAATAAAATGAGGAAGAGAAAGAAAGACAGACAGTTGCTTCAACTTGTCTCTTGATCCAGTGGTGATGCTTTAGTAGGGATGGCATTTCTATGACCCCAATTGGGACGGAGTGTGTTTAGGAATGGGGGAAAAAAGTACTGAAACAATGAGCAGCTTTTACTTTCAGGGAAGCTGTGAAACAACTCAGGGTCATTGTAGGAGGCTATTATTAACAGGGAAACACCCTGAGTACAAAAGAAAAAGGATTCGTTTTCAGGGAGACAGACACTCTAATAAGGTGTTCTTTGTGACACCTTCAGAATGATCCTTTTAATAACTGGAAATCTCTGTAGACTATCGCTGTCACAAAGAAATGCTCTCCACTGCCTCAGATAGCTGACTTGGTTCAAAACAAAAACAGTGATTCTTTGGACCTGTTCGTCCAGCTACACAGCTATCCCTCTATGTCTCCGGGCCTAGAGTCTCAGCCCATTGGGCAACAGTTACACTTATTCCACAGCCTTCCTCTCTGCGCTTTAGATGTTTCACTCTCTTTTTCTGGAAATCCTAAAATGCCAGCCAGACGTCCTTCCTTATGGCCATTCTCTACCGTCTTTGGATAACTTTGTAAGTTCATTAATTCATTCATCAGCCAGTATTGATTGAGCACTCAGTGCTGAGGATAACATGTTGAATTCATGTTATGGTTTAGATCTTAAATGGACCCCAGACCTCATGTGTTGAAGGCTTAGTCCCCAACCAAGCTGTATCAGTGCTATAGGGAGGTTATGGCCCCTTCGGGAGGTGATAGAAACTTTAGGAGATGGTGCCTACTTGGGTCATGGGAGTGTGCCCTTGAAAGACAGACAGGAATCCTATTCCCTCCCTCTTTCTCTTCGCTCCCCAGTCACCATGAGGTGAGCAGCTCTGCCCCACTACATATTCCCTGCCATGATGTTCTTCCTAACGCAGACCTGAGTAGTGGGCCCAAACCATCATGAACTGAGACCTCTGAAGCTGTGAGCCTAATGAATCTTTCCTCCATTTAAGTTAATTGTCTCCAGTATTTTGTTGCAGTCACAGAAAGCTAACACAACAGGACGGCCAAACGACTACTTAGTGAATTTAAAGACTCTGTGGCCTAAGCAGTCTAGCCCTCCTTCATTCTCATGGCTCATGTTATTTATCTTAAACAGAAGAATGTATCCATCTACTACCATCCACTTTCAATTAGTTGACACTAAAAGCAGCTAAAACTTACTGAGCATTTGCTATGTGCCAGGCTGTGCTCTGTGTATATTAATTTACTTAATCCTCACCACAGCCCTGTTATTTTCTTCATTTAGTGGATGGAGAAACCAAAGGGCAGAGGAGTTAAGTGAAGACTTTCTTATTCTGAAACTCAAAGAATTAGCATAAGTAAACTTTAAATCAATCAGTTTAAGAATGGGGGCTGGGAGTGTAGCTCAGCAGCAGAGTGTGTACTTAGCATGCCAAAAAGCTCTGGGTTTGATCCCCAGAACCACAAACAAACAAAAAGATCTAAGAGTAGCCAGTGAAGGGATGCTTAACTGATGACAATAGGAGGCTTGGTTGGCTGGAGCCTAACAGTGTCAAGTAAACCAATGGGAAATAGAAGAGTGTGTGCTGTGTATCTGACAATCTGTCATTTCTAGACACAGTGTGGCTTTCTTCCAAATAGCTAACAGATTTTATAAGGGTTACATCAACCTTCACAATTCCGGCCAAGCCTGTGTGGTATGATGCCAAAGCATGGCTGGGACAGCAAAAACATGAAGAGGTGACATAAAATCTTGGAGTTGCACTGTGAATCAGTGTCCATATTGAATGGAAAATCTGGCCTTTGGGTTCCCAGGTATAGCACTAGGATTTTTCCAGATCTTTAAAACATTTTCCTTTTTATATTCCCTGCTTAAATGATGCTCCCTTAGCCTCCAAAAGTGGGTAAAGCTTCCATCACTTTTAAACACCATGAAGGCAGGTAGAGGCGTCAGGAGGTAACAGAAAGAGCACAAAGCTAGGAATAAGGACTCTGGGCAGTCCTGTTCCTTAATTCTGCCATGAGATTTTGAAGACATTCTCTGCTCTCAGATTTCCACTGCTGTAACATGAGGTGGAACCAGGCAATCTCTAAGGTATTCCAAAGCCTGCAGTCTATTACCGGAAAATAGCACTACATATTTTACCAGATTATAACCGAAGGTTAAGTCAGTCAGATGGCTACATTCAAGATTTAAGTCTTTAGAGCAGGAATAACTTTTTTATTTCCAGAAATGCTTTGTGATGGGGATTGTAAAGAAAGGCTAGGGGAGGTTTTCAGGGAAGAAAATTGAATCCTTCAGTGAAGGCACAGACCAAATCATAAAGGGAAGGACCCGAGAGGGGGGTGGGTGCAGCTCTGTGTGGGTAAATGTGGAAGTCCTACTGTATTAACATGTTGACAAAGTCTGTATCAGCTAGCAAGGGTTAGGGTTCTAGACTACCGCCTGGTCAACCACGAAGACTTTGCTCTTTCTTATCAACTGAATGGAAACAACCCAAATGTCTGCCAGTAGGAAAGAGGACCAATCAAATAAATGACATGGTACACAGGGATCCTTTGCGTCACACAGAAAGATCTCCAAACATCATGTAGTGAACTAAAAAGAAAAAGATACAGAGCAGTATGTGTTAGTGTGGTGTTTGATACATATAGGACACTGTTTTAAGTCACTTTTCTCATCGCTGAGACAAAATACCCAATACCCACAGCTAAAAGAGGGTACTGGCTCAGAGTTTGTAGAGGTCTCGGCCCACAGTCGGCGGTCTCCAAAGGAGGGCAGCACGGCAGCTGGGATGCAGAGAGGGAGTAGAGATAGGAGCGGAGAACAGTTACCCTTCCAGGCCATGCCCCCATGACCCGCCTCTTCCAACCAGGTCCCACCTCCTAACAGCAGGTCGGCTACAAACTCAACAGTGGATGAATCCATTGATGATAATCGTGGGCCCGTGATCCAGTCACCTCCCAAAAACCCCATCTGTGAGCACATGAGGCTTGGGGGAGGGGGGCATTCAGATATAAACCATAACAGATGTGCAAGAAACTATAGTAATAGGTGTGAGAAGAGACCCAGTTTAAAAATATAGGAGCTCCAGTGGCACAATCTGTTAGCACGCTGTACTTATACAGATATATGCATGCTTTTGATTCCTTTTGATTCCTATGTATCTATTTATTTAAAGTATAAAGTAATAACTTCTTTAAACTACTATTTTCTCTCTTTCCTGGCACTGTTGCTTCTGCTCTCACCACACTATTGACTCTTCTCCCAGAGTCATTACACAATGCCTTGTGACTCAGGCTCCTGTCCCCTTGGCCTCCACGGCATGTAGCACTTACGAGCGCCTCATCGTTCTGAATTCTGTCTTCTCTCTCAGGTTCCATGACCCTCCTTGTCAGCAGCTCATTCTCTCTCTCTCTCTCTCTCTCTCTCTCTCTCTCTCTCTCCAGATCCTTTTACTGACGCCCTTCCAACCCCCTTTGTTTGCTCCCTACCCAACAGAGAAGGTACTCTGTGCTTGGTCTTGTTCCCGCCC